>CM076583.1:1082890836-1083104031 GCA_034641835.2 Pinus albicaulis
TAGGATATTGCTTTGTTTTTGTGGAAATCGGTTTATCAAAGACCGTCAGGGCAGCTAGATCGAGATTGGAGTTTCTCATAAGAAAATCAATATCACTACCAATGGAATTCCTAGATGAGTCTGATAGGTTGATGGTACAAGATTTGTCCAGAGTGCATTGTGGAGACCCAAGATATTTCCCCTCATCTTCACTGTCATCAAGCAGACTACGAACTTTGACTTGCGAAGACTCCCCCCCAACATGCACGGACCCAATCTCATCACAGTCATCTAGCAAGCTACCAATATTCAGACTCGGATGTTGCCCCCCAACAAGACTGGACGATTTATATAAAGGTGGGTCATTTCTAGTAGAAAAAAAGCCAGCAGTGTGAATGGGGACCATAGATCTAATATTTCCATAGACAGCCACGTTCATTGGCCTTTTGTCGGGGTTCCGCTCGTTCCTTTGATCAGGGAATGAGATGGGATTATTGGCGAAAAAGGATGGGTCAGAGGGAGAAAAAGAGGGACATGAAACCAGGCCATCGGAATCATCACGAATGGAAAGGGCAGCATTAGTGCCATGTTGAGACTCGGGTTGGAGAACCCTATATAGATTCCTAGCAATGGATGGATGACTTGCCAAATTAGAAGGGATCACCGAATCAGGAACCAAGAATTCATGTTGTCCATCTGCTGTAATATATGCTTCATCATCATCAGAGGAGTTAACAGTAATACCTGGTTGCTGGCCACCCATCGAGGTTGATGCAGTATTATGTCGACGTTCACCATCTGATGCCCTCACTGTCTGATCTGCCCTCGCTATGCGCAATATTAACGGGAAATGATCTCTGAGATGATCCGTTTTATGGCATATCAAGCAACGAAAAGGTATTCCCCAGAAATCGATTCGTTGATGATGCCTTCTGTTACTCCATATAAGGTCAATATCTCCTGGAAGCCCACCCATGTAATCAACCTCCACCAGAAGCCAAGCGATCCTCTTGTCAGCTGCCCCCACAATACTTGGATCTATATATTTGGTGGAGCCAATTGAATCACCAATCGACCTCAGAGCCTTAAGGGTCCAGAATTCAAGTGGTAATCCTGGAAGTTTTACCCATACCACTCTGCTACGAGGAGCCTCCAGAACGGGGTTGAAACCGATATACCATGGGATGATCTGCATGAAACTTCTGCCACGAACCTAGGTTCGCCCCGTGATTTTAGACACATCCTTCTCATCCATGAAATGAACACTGAACTAACCATTTAGTAGCTTACTAACCTTGGGCGTATAAGCTATAATGGAGTTCCACTTCTGGTTGATCCAAGTAGCAGTGTCAAAATCTTCTCTATCCGGGAATACCCACCTCCCAACAACAACCCTTCTCTGCAAGCTTGCCACCCTAATGTAGAGATCATCATAATCCAAATTAACTTCTTTAATATCCATTCTATGCTTGAAAATGTTCCTCTTTCCTTTACGACCACCACAGCCAGCCCTGCGATGTTGTTGTCTTCTGGGTCGATGTATATAATTAAACTTAGTCTCTGTAAAATCCTGAACTGCCTGTTTGATTATTGCATTGTCAACTTCATAGTCGACAATAGATACCTGAAAACCTTGAACCGAATTATCCCCTCTCGAAATCTCTTCTCTGGAATCATCCATCATGTAGTTATGTCACCTGCATACCAGTAGTCACTTCACCAGAAATGGCAGTGTGCCATCACCAAGCTAGCTGTCAACCAAATCAGTAAGTCTATCTATATTCAGCATGCACACACACTCGCAAGCCGCCACTTCTATTTGAGGTTGATAGAATTAACACAAATAGGAGCGTAGTAATAATGCAAGTGTGATAGATTTGTAAACCCAAGAACTTTGAAAAAATACCCCTTGAGCTGGCGAGTCATAGGTGATTGTACCCCATTAATCAAAGGTTAAGTACATTCCATATGTAGTAAGTTCAGAACATATATCTACTCCCTAATTTAATGAGCCTCTCCTACAATCGTCCTGGCTATTAACGGCAGGTTTAACGTTACAAAACCCGATGTACCAACCATAAAGAAGTTAGGCATAAAATAGTAAATACTCAGATCCCCAAAGCATATCTGGAAAATTCCACCATCAGGGCGTACCCAATTTTATACGTTACATATAGCTCACAGCATGTAACACCTGCATAAACCTTAGTACATCCCTGCCCACCTGATAGCGCCTGATGTCATACTGACCCCCGCTCCGCCGTCACTGTGAGCCTTCTTAATAGAAAATGATAATGAGATTGTTCTAGTATATTCAAAATTTGAAATTTGTCACCGGGAAAGTCCTGTTTTCCGGGAAAAGACTACCGGAAACTCACAACCATACTCATCCACGCTAAGGCGAGCAACAACAGCAAAAGAAACATCCTGGTAAGGACCACCATCTCTTACGAAATCTGAATCCTACACTCTTGCAATGCCGGGAGATGTAAAAAATACCCTTACAAATTTTCCGGTCCGGGAAACACTTGACCAGAGGATTTTTATCCTCCAGGATACCACCCGAAGAAGACGATGAAGATTCAGTAGAGCTTTCTTGTGCTAACATTAGAAGAAAGAAGACACACAATCTCCCAACTCCACTATAGAATTGGAGTCTGAGTCCTCGTTCGTAGCACCATTGGGGAAAACATCCATCAACTTCTACAGTGTACCAATTCACCACCGGGATCGACCACTGGAAATGTGAATATGATATATAGATCTAAGGATCAAAATTGCCATGATAATCAACAAAATTTTCAATCCAATCTCAATCTTATCTGGGAAACTTATCTCCCCACATAGTGACATATTAAAATGTAGTCAATGATAGAGATTGCAACAGAGCCAATAATCATCAGTGCAGGATGTATTCCTCCTGATTGGTCAAATATTATCCCAACTGGTGACGTAACAGTGCCATATAAATCTACCCAGTAAATCTAGTTCTAATGCTCAAGCTTGTACGCAATCGCACATACAATGCAACATCTGTCTAGATGCTCGTAGCACCCAGCAACGCAAAGGCAAGTTCATATCCAATAACGTAATACAAAGATAGCCACCAAAAGCAATAAAAATTGTCCAAAAATAGGGTTCCAGATAAATACATCACCAAATGGCCGCCTTAGCCACCAGAAGCAACAGAAATGTCCTCCATGGGTTCCAGCTAACATTAAAACCAGCAGCACACATGCATCAGTAATATCCACCTAAAGCAACAAAATGTATCCTCATTGGGTACCGGCTACCAGTTGCCTTAAAGTTCTACCCAGGAGATCAACACATGCCTCCACCCTCGTGGTGCCATTTCGCAACTGCAAGTTGATTTTGGATGACAGAACACTAGAGATCGGGAAAGTTCAGCTTGGATTTCTTGCCTCGGATCCTTTTAGCTGCTACATCAGTGGTTTCTTCTACAAGTAGTTTCTTGACCACTGCACAAAGTTCAGGAAGGTCGAGAATCTCAATGCCTAGGATCTCTGATATTAGCTTTCTAGAGGAGGGTTTCTTTTGGCCATTATCTTATTTTATTCATAATGCTTATACACCAAACAATCCAAATTAGAATCCAATGGAACTTTTAGAAACCAGTACCCCGCGCAGACAATCTCACATCGACCAAACACAAACTTCCCACAACAGATCTCGAGAGAGACATGAAACCGTGCATAAAAAATATCGGCTTGGACCTCGCCGAAACCTCCTATAACAGAGCTCACTATGCACTGTGGCCACTTCGCATCACTTCATCGATCGAAGTAGGGGAGAACTTCTCCATCTTTCATCAAGCCCAGTGAGTTTGTATTAAGTTTTTTTGCAATGAGCATTGCATCAATTGGAATATGGTGGATTGATGATTGATACACCAACTAGCTTGAATACACTAATATCCTAGTCAATTGGCTTGAATACACCAATATCAATTCATACACCTCAAACTGCAATATAGCTAGAAGTAATATTGTTATCATATAATTGATGGCATTAAATAATAAATGGAGAATATAGCTAGTGTAAATTGATAAATGCTATGTAAATGTTCGAGTGTTTCCTCTAGCTGCCTTGACCATCAACATTCTCTCCTATTGAACTCTATTTTAATGGAGTAACCCTATTAGCTTTCTCTCAAGTCAATGAATTCCTAATTAATTGTCTCAACTAACCTAGGCTTTAGTGAAACTCTAAATTTAGTGAACTATCCTGCTCTTTAGAAAATGACTTATCCTAGACATTGTTCACTTTCTTTATTCAACTTCCTTCAATATCAATGTCCATTTTTTTCATATAAAGAATATAATTCAATCTGTAGTTGGCGTACCTCATTCCCTCTATTAAAATTCTTCATTTTAACATAAAATAACATTATATGTAAAAATGATATTTAATATAGCCTGTTAGGGTTTGGTCTCGTGGCTAGTGGACGGTTGCTAAGGCATTCGTGCCGCTGTGCAGGTCACGAGTTCGAGTCTCGGATTACTCAAGGGTCCATTGCGGGCATGGTGGTTCATCCTAGGAGTATAGTGGTAGCCAATGTGATTCGACCCTGTGTCATGCGAGTACGATACCGATGCCATTGCCAATTCTCCTAGTACAAAAAAAAATGATATTTAGTATCATTATATGAAAAAATGATATTTAATATCATTAAAAGCTTCCAATTAGTCTATTGTAAATTCAAATACAAACCTTAATATATATTAAACCTTTCAATCCATCTCTTATAAATTCATGTAACACCCTCTTCCCACATCTACCCAAGTAACCGGCTAACCAGGGTAAAAATGTGATGAGAGGCTACTAATATGAGATTCAATTTCCTAGATGACCTTAAGGAAGTGGAACTGATGGTAACACCAAAACACACCTTACACTGCAACATTAACATCCCTATGAAGTAACTCAACCTCCCAGTGCCATGTTCCCTTAGCGGGGACTGATTTTTAGCCCCTTTGAGGCTGAGGCATAGGCTTATAAGGGAAAGGGAGAAAATCTAGACCCTAGAGTCGTAGTCTAGCCTTGTTATGGTAGAGGCTTAGGCCCAAACACCGATTTTTTTCCTATAGCTCTGGGATTTGTGCCAACAATAAAAATCAATCCAGGGCTTCTAGAGGCCAAACCACCTCAACCCTCAACCAGTGATTCCACCTTACGGTTGGAAATCACAACCATCACAGATTGGTCTCTATCCAAGCTAACCTAGGGCTCGAGAGATTTTGTTCCAACCAAGGCTCCAGGACTAGTAATTCAAACCTAGTTGTTTCTAGGTTCCTTTGCGTTTGTCCAAACAAGGCTCTAGGACTAGTAAATCAACCCAATAACTGTCCACTGGGCTCCCAAGCGTTTGTCCAACCAAAGCTCCAAGAATTAATAACTCAACCCAACAATTAAAGGAATCAGAGAATCAACTAGAAAACAATCAATGGAAATAAACCCACAATACCATGGTTGTCCAGGAAATGACAAGGCTAGGAAATCCACATGCATTCCAAAAAAAATGAGGAAAACATACATGAAACTCAGTACTTGTAATCAAATCCCACTATAGCTATTGATCTCGATGTCCACATGCACTTTCCTAATCTTCCTTTTCCTTCTTGCTCCAAACCACCAAGTATCCACACTCTCCAAGAGAACTCTAACTATGCAAGAGTGAGAGAGAGAGAGAGAGAGAGAGAGAGAGAATAATGAGAGAGCTCCAAAAATGCACTGAAAAAAGGTACCAACTGATCCTCATAAACATTTTTATATAATAGACCTCCATTTTCTTCATTTTCCATTATTTTCCTTCAATTTCCTCCTCCCATGAAACCTTCGACCTTTTACCTCCCTTTTCTCCTAATTTCCGTTATTTTCATAATTAAATGTGCCAAAAATACTTTTTACCTCTTTAATGCCTTAGCCATAGTCTTTTCCAATTTCCTTAGCCATAATAAACCAAATGAACACGCCTTAGGATGTTTTTACGAACGTTCATCTTGGAAAAAGTGTCCTATCAACCGTGGTTATTATTTTAACTTTATTACATAAATTTTTCACCAGGGCCATTATAGAACCCTCCCCCTTGGGGGACACCATCCTCGGTGTTCAATCACACATACACCACAACAACACCATTGAAAATAAAACACACTGGACATGGAGCTTTATAACATATCTCGATGTAGTATTTACAATGATCACCCTGCTGAAAAGAAAAAACATATTGCCCATGGAGCTTTATAACATAGCTCAATGTAGTATTTACAATGATCACCCTACTGAAAAGAGAACCAACAGTACATAATAACAACATGACAAATATAATGACATGACACCATAACACCTATTGGAGCTTTATAAAATAGCTCATTGTGGTATTTACATCCATATACATATGTACATATGTGCAACCATCACATCAATACATGTACCAAAACATCAGAAAAACATATGCTAAACAAAAACCAACATCACACCAAAAATTATTTTCCTTAACTGGAAAACAAGGAACGATACATAGCCTCCATCTGATCCACCATCTCACATGTAGCTTCATTGGGCCCAAAGTGCTTCCATTGCACTTTAACTTGCTTTATTTCTCGATTCTGGAGAATGAGCGTCTTTTTCTGTAAAATTCTCTGCAGTTCCGGTTGGAACTTTCCTTCTATTTCCACCTACAATACATACTAGTAAATAACATGATCAACATCTTTAACATATCTCTTAAGTGACGATATATGAAAAAAATTACGAAATTTCACCGTGGAAGGAAACGCAAGTCTATAGGCCACCGATACAATCCTTTCAATTATCCTGAAAGGTCCACAAAACCTTGGTGCCACCTTGGCACAAAATCCAATCCTTAAGGAGCTCTTCTTGGGCTTGATCCGCAGGTACACTTGATCCCCAACTTGGAACTCCTTGAACAACCTATTATTGTTTGCATAAATCTTCTACCTATCATGTGTTTCCTTGAAGTTCTATTTGATCACCTGCATTTCTTGTTCCATGTATGGCAACATCTCTTTTCCACTTAGTACCCCATTAACCAAATCACTCCAACTAATAGGAGTGTTGCAACTCTGGCCATACAGTGCCTCAAATGGACTCATCCTCAATAAGTCCTCATATCCGTTGTTGTAGGAAAACTCTACCAGTGGAAGATACTCTTCCCACTTGCGTTATTGATGCATCACATACATCCTCAACATATCTTATAATATCATGTCAGTCTGTCCATATTTCTGTAGATGATAAGCTATGTTGAAGGAAAAATTGATGCCCAAACTTGCAAACAACTCCTTCCACAACTTTGAAGTGAACTTTGCATCCCCGTCGGACATAATTTTCTTTGGAACACCATGAAATCTAACTATGTCTGTGGTGAACACCTATGCCACATCACTAGCTCAGTATGTAGTCTTCACTAGTATAAAATGCATAGCCTTTATTAATCTGTCGACAACAACCATAATAGAATCATGTTGCGTAGCTATCTTAGGAAAAACAATGATGAAGTCCATGGAAATGACCTCGCATTTCCACTCTGGAATCAAAATCAGTGGTAACAACCCACCTGGATGCTTGCACTGTTCCTTAAGCATATGAAAATACAAACATCTAGTTATAAAATCTGCCACATCCCTTTTTAGATTCGGAAAATAATAGAATTTATTCACTGCAGTCAAAGTCTTCTGGTAACCTGGGTGAACCGAATATGGTTTTTCTTGAAACTCCCACAAGATTGTCTTCTTGAGCTCACTTTTTCCTGGTACATATATCCTCTCTTGAAATCTAACCAATCCATCTGTCGTGAGATGGTAATCTAGATCTTGTACACGTATACCTGTACCTATACCACCTTTACCTCTACTTGTGCCAATACCTGTACCTGCACCAACACATGTTCCTGTACCTATACCTGTGCCAGCACCTGTACTTGTAACAACACCTGTACCTATACTCTGCTACAACCTATGAACAATCTCCATGTACATGTGATCCAACCGACCTGCCTGCAATATGCTATCCTATAAGTCTGTCCCATAGGAGCTCGTAGCTGCTATGTAATTTACTTGTAAATTTCTGCTAAGAGCATCTACGACCTTGTTTTCCTTCCCTTTGATATACCTGATATCGAAGTCAAATTCACTAATCATAGGCACCATCTAGCCTACCTAGCATTCAGATTCATTGATCAAACAAATACCTCAATCCAATATGATCACTCATAAGTACAAACCGCCTGCCAAGAAGATAGTGCCTCCACATCTTAAGTGCGTGAATGATAGCTACTAGCTCAAGGTCATGTGTCGAGTAGTTATACTCATGTTCATTTAGCTTTCGAGACTCATAGAATACTACCTGTCCATCCTGCATAAGGACTCCACCAAGCCCTCTCTTGAAAGCATCTATACACACTACAAACTCCTTATTAGGATCCTCAATCTATAACATTGGAGCATGTGTCAAGAATTGATTGAGTTGCTCAAAAATGGCCTCACACTCCTCTGTCTAGTCAAACTTCGTACCTTTTCTCTACAATGATGTGATAAGAAAAGAAATATGTGAGAAGTTCCTAATGAACCTCCTATAGTAGCCTGCTAGTCCCATGAATGATCTCACCTCATCTACACTCTTAGGATCTACCCACTCCATGATGGCCCTTATCTTCTCTAGATCTAATGCAATGCACTCCTTGGAGACAATGTGTCCCAAGTAGTTTACCTCGGTCTGGAAGAAGCTACATTTGTTGAGCTTAGAATACAATTGATGCTCTCTCAACAATATCAACACTACTGCCAAATGTTCAACATGTTCTTCCTCATTTTTATATTTACAAGAATATATCATCAATGAAAACAATCACAAACTTGTCCAAGCAAGGATGCAACACACTGTTCATTAAACACATAAATGTAGCTAGGGAATTATTCAAACCAAATGGAACTATAACAAACTCATAATGCTGGTACCTGGTCCTAAATGCAGTCTTGTAGATGTCCTACTCTTTGATGCATACCTAATGATAATCCAATCTCAAGTCAATCTTAGATAACACTATTGTTCCCTTCAACTGATCGAACAAATCATCAATCCTCGGTAGTGGGTACCTATTCCTGATGGTCACTTTGTTCAACTGCCTGTATTCAATGCACAATCTGAGAGTGACATCTTTCTTCTTCACGAACAACAACGGTGCACCCCATGGAGATACACTTGGCCTAATGTACCCTTTGTCCAACATTTCCTTCAATTGCAGTTTGAACTAAACTGACTCTGGTGTACTCATCCTGTAAGGTGCTTTGGATGTTATAGTTTCCCCTCGTACTAACTCAATAGAGAAGCCTACTTCCGTGTGTGGTGGTAACTTTGAAATCTCTTATGGAAACACATCCTCAAACTACTGCAAAACTAGATACTTGCTCAACACATCTGCATCCTCGACTTCTTTACCTTTTTCACTGGAGATATGAACCGAAAATAGCACACATCCCTTCCTATGACTACGATTAGCTTGCATGGTAGTCAATGTCCTAACTGATGTGGATTTCTTCTATCCCTGTGGGATTCTTGGTTCCCCATTATCATCCAAGCATTCATTGGCTTTGTCATAACTGTCTACCTTGGTCCTATGAAGATATAACCAATCCATACCCAATAGCATACTGTATGAACCCAATGGCAATATTTTCAAGTCCGTTGCTGTAGGCATACCGTTTAACTCAAAGGCACAAGCTCTTACCCAATAGTGAACTCTTCTTTTCGTACCTATGGCCAACTGAACTAACCAAGATTCTGCATGCATTTCCTTACTCAAACCACACTTATCCACCAAGTCAAGATTAATATAACTATAGTTAGATCCAACTTCAATCAAAATAGAAACAACTTGATCACAAAGCTTACCGTCCATATGAGTGATACACTACAAGGAAAATACCCTCTAGCGGATATTTTTGAGGAAACCCTTATAAAAATAGACCATACATCTGTTTGTAGTGAAGGTCACTGGAGGAGGTTGGTAAGCAGATGTTTTTGCGGATGTTTTTTCACAGTGCATTTATAATCATAACATGCACTAGTGCGCTTAATATATATGTGATGCACCGGTGTAGAGTAGAGGCTAAATAATTGTTGCAGAGTTATTTTAAGTACTACAAAAACAACGGTGCACTTCATACATATGACACATCGAGGCATATAATAAGTAGTTACCGATCAAACAAGAAATATTACCTCAAAAAGAGAACTCTAACCCCAAAAAAACTCAAAAAACATGAAAAAAAACCAAAAACGAAAAGTGTATCTTCCAGAACACACTTTTTTTAGGGTCAAACTTCAACGTTTTTTTAAATTATGCTAAAAACCAATTTTGTTCTTGAAGAAAGGATTGAAAAAACACCCTCGAGACAAAAAATGTTGATGGTGGAATAACATTGCCAATTTTGTGTGTGCAAAAAACAACCTGAAAATGAAAAGTGTTGATGCTGGAACAACGCCGTCATTTTTTTGTGTACAAAAAACACCTTGAAAACGAAAAGCGTTAATGTTGGAATAATGTCTTTTTCTTTTCGGGGTAAATTGTCAACAATTTTTAATAATGACATTAAAGATAAAATATCATGACTCTGAAAAACCTTAAAATTTCAACAATAAACAGGCATTAAAGATCAAATATCAAGTCTTAAAATTCTAACGATTTTTAGGCATGTTATTAAAGATAATCTATTATTGTGTGTTTGAAAAGCCTTGAAAATCTATTGATGACATTAAAGATAAAATACCACGTATAAAAATAAAATAAAATAAATAAAATAAATAAAAAAATAAAAAAATAAAAAAATAAAATAAAGAGGGGAAATTTTGAAAAAAAAACATAATTTAAAGAAAAAAAAAATTCACCAAAAACGAAAAAAACAAAAACAATTTTCAATTTTTTTTAAAGTTATAATAATAATAATAATAATAATAATAATAATAGATCACATAATTAAAAAAAAATGATGAGATAAAATAATAAAAATAAAAAATTTAAAATTAGATAAAATTTAAAAAATAAAAATAATTAAAATATACAAATTAAAATTAAAAAAATAATAATTTAAAAAGAAAAAAAATTAAATACTCTGCAGACTGTCAATACTCTTCCTGATCTTCTTACTCATCAATCATCGAGATACCATATTATATGCTGGAACTTGGCATGCATGCACTATTTTGGTTGCATCTTCTAGAATAACATTCAGTGCTTGAAGCCAGTTGTTCACTGTGATGGGTTCAATCTTGTTAACTAAATCACTTTGAGATTGCTGAATAGCTACTCGATAACATGTATGAAATTCCATGGTCTAAGCTATAGAAATGGAGGAAACATGTATTCCCGTAATAAATCCATTCCCACCTATTATAGAATAAATACCATCAAAACCCCAAGTCCCCTCCATAGATCAACCTACCACAAAGAATGCTTCGACTGATGGGTATCAGGGACTCATCTTTCTTATTCTTTCCAAAAGGAACTAATTTTATATGATGCATGCATCTCATCTCTAAGTTTTTCTACTATACTTGAAACTGTTCAATGAGTGGATTGACCTTATGACCATAGTTATATCTACTTTCTACACCTGGGAACTTTACTGTGGCTCATTAGTCCTACGAGTCTATTAAATCAAGCCATTGCTTTGGCGGTGGAACTCATCGAAATGCCACCCATTTCATGTATTACAGAGGGGGTTTCTTGGACAAATTTGCTTAACTATTTTTATGGGGTAACTTCGTCCATGTTCAAGAGGCAACTTGGGGGAGATGGGGTTCTATGTGAAACAAGGTTGTATTCTCCAGTGCTAATTATTAGTCCCATGGTTTTTTATACTGAGATATGAGGGAGTGTGGTTTATCAACAAACACATCTAATTTGATGACATTCATGAGGGAAGATTATGTCAATTCCACTACAGACGTAGTGATTAGCTACTAGAGCTAGCCTCTCATGTAATTCACTGCACAAGCCATGATTGCATATATATATGTGTGTGTGTGTGTGAATATACATGCTACAACAAATAGGCCATCCCTTACACGTTACATAAGTAATATTTCGAATAGCTACTCGATATTGTTGAATTTTCATGTTTATAGGTTGAATCTCCTTCACTAAATTTTCTAAAAGCCTCAATCCTTTCCTGCAACCAAGAGCAATCTTAATGTGCCCCTCTATTAATTGAAGCGCCCTATCAATAATAACGCCTATTGATCCCTATATAATTCCAGGATCTCCCATATTTTTTGGCTTGTCTCAATGATCTCAATACTCTGATCTTTTTTTTTTCAGAAGAAAAAAAAAGCTGTATATATTAGAAGTTATATATAACAGTACATATTCGGCATCTCATTCTCAGCTAAAATAATTCCAGAGTGAGAAATTCCAAATTCCCAAATACATACGAATATAACCCTTGATGAAAGAGAAGAGATTCAATGTACTTGGTAAGAAAAATATGGGTAGGATAACTGTCCCCAACCAAAACAAAACTGAACATCCTTGTGTACAAGACAACAAAATTCACATATAACATCATCATCATACATGTGAGTCTGGAATGGAAAGGACTAACAAGCAAGAAAGTAAGCATTCAGCATGAGAAAACATATCAAAAGGTAAAACACTGTAGCTTCCAATACTTCCAACTCGCTAGAGAGGAAAATCCAACAGGCTCACTTGAATATGTGTCCATACAGGTTCGCTTGATATAGGGAGAAAAAACCATCCTGTGTATATATCGAAAATAGGCTCGCTTGACTTATGGTTCAGACAGGGTCGCTTGAGGTTGGTGATGAATAGTCGCTTGAGGGAACAAAAACATCCAGTGTAAATATTGTAAACAGGCTCGCTTGATTTATGGTTCAGATAGGCTCACTTGAGGTTGGTGATGAATGGCGTAACGAAAGTGTCTGTCCCATTTTTCAACCCGTGGATCGACAATGATCCCATCTTGAAGATATTTCCCACTCGCTTGTTAATCATCACTGTGGTTATCCTTGGGAAAAATCCTGTAGAGGTTATGCTTGAAATTCACCTATTAGAGAAGTAGTAATATATCAGACATAGTAATGCCTCTATTAAATCAAAATTGAAAAGAGACCAAAAAGGATCGATCAAATCATGGGAGTGGAATAGTCGATTCCCATATCTGTAGTCCATCTTGGTACTGAATAATGTGCATACATCCAAAATCTACATTGACACCCCTCTTGGAAAGAGCATCGGCCCTGGTGTTATTTTCCCTGTAAATATGGATAATAGGAGGACAGTTCATATTTTTCCAGTTCCGCTGAGTCCTCTGTTTCCATCCCTGTAACCCAGGAGTTAGCATATTCGATCTATGTGCAATCCAATCAATCACAAGCATGGAATCACCCTAAAAGTGGGGATTTTGTAATTGAAGATTCGAAGCAGCAAAGAGGCCACCCCAGAGAGCCATGATCTCTGCTTTATTATTAGATCCAGGGCCCCCATTCCAGAAAATATGGATTCTTTCATTCTGCGATAATTTAATCCACACCCCACAGCCCATGATGCCATCCACTGATGCCCCATCAAAATAAATAGCAGGCAAGACAATCTCGTGTGGTCTATTCCGAATTGATCCATCAGTGATCCTTTTGGAAGGAACTGGAACATCAGCCAACCATTTTGTGATATTGGAGAAGATGATATGAATTTTAAAAGGCCTTCCTTCAAATATCAGGTTGTTCTGTCCTTTCCACACCTCCCAAATAAAGTAAAAAGGAAAGGATATGTATATTCCATGAGACTTGTCCCATTCCTTAATCGCTGACATGAAATCAGTAGCAGTCTAGTTTGGGTCCATGAAAATGGGCCGAAAAAGACTCCACAATTTTTTAACAACATGACAGTTGAAAAACAAATGACCAATGCTTTCATCCTCCATATAGTAGAGGGAACATCGATTGGGACCCATAAACCCTCTTTTACAGAGATTATCCCAGGTAAGAATCTTACCTTGCCAAACAAGCCACCCGAAAAGAGTTATCTTGGTAGGAATACTACGGTGCCAAAATGGATAAAAAATCTTGGAAGGTATTCCTCCCACATGTGCTTTGATGGTCATTCTATAAACCTCTTTGACAATCACAGCACCGCCTTTCATTGGGCCATTCCATCTAATCTTATCACTTCCCCTAGAGTGACAGAACCCGACACATCTAAAGGAATCTCTTATGGATTCCCACTTCGTTGCATCATCCCTGGCCAGTCTCAGGTCTGTAGCAGATTTAAAAATAGGTGCCCCGAATGACCAACATAATATGGTCTATGATAAAAATAATACTCCCCTGTGTGCTAGTCGATGAATAAGAAGTGGGGATAAGCAATGGTGATGAGGGAGGAACATTATGCTATTGAAGGCTAATGGAATTTTACTACCATCCCAAAAACACCAGGTCAATCCACCATAAACATACCTGAAAATATTTTTGAATCCGCACCAAATGGCCGAAGTAGCCCATGGGGAAACCACTTCCTGACAGATAATCTATTGAAGGATATCTCCCTGAACGTATTTGCACCTGAAAATAGCACTCCATATGCTATCCCCATCAACTGCATGCCAGAAAGATTTAATAATCAATGCAATATTAAAAATTCTAGTATTTAGAATGCCCCATCCATCGAAATCTTTTGGCCTGCAGATTATCTCAAATTTACAGAGGTGAAATTTCTTTTCCATGTTGGCTCCACCCCATAGAAATTGAGCAATAATGTTGTTAATCTTCTTGAAAATCTTGGAAGGCAGATAGAAAAGATGACCCCAATAGACCATCAGTTGCGAAAGGACAGCCTGTGTAGGGATGAGACGACCACCGAGACTGAGCCAATTATGAGTCCATTTACAGATCCGAGCTCTAAAATGCTCAATCAACCACATCCAATCCCGAATTTTATAGCCACAGGGTTTAATGAAGAAACCCAGATATTTGAAACCTTCAGAAACCAGCTGAGTCTAGCGAACCCCCAGAAAATCAGTAATGAATTGAATCTCCTGTATGTCACCCTTCTCATATAACAGAAAGGATTTGTCCTTGTTGATGCCTAATCCTGTAGCAACTTCAAATCTCATTAGCACTATATGAAAATAAAACCAATGATTCCTAATGAGATATCCAAATAACAGCATATCATCAACAAATAGGGAATGAGATGTGGATACAGTCTCCGAGAAGGCAAAACCTTTTATGTATCCCTATTACTCAGCATAATGTAAAACCTTACTGAATCCATCCAATATAAGTATAAAAATAAGCGGGGATAGAGCACATCCCTGTCGAAGGCTTCTAGTAGCAACAAAAAAACGAGTAGGCATACCATTTATCAATACAACATATCTAACAGTTGTAATGCATGACATGATCCACCTAATAATCCTAATTGGAAAACCAATCTTGAGAAGTACCAATCTGATGTAAGACCAGTCAATAGAATCATAAGCCTTGTGTAGGTCAACCTTCATGACCAAAGCCTCCGGACGTTCCAGATGCATAGAGTGAATGACTTCCTAAGCAATTGCTATCGCATCATGAATAGAACGACCTTGGAGAAATCCAAATTGCTCCAGAGAAATATGTTCTGATAGTGGCTTGCGAATCCGATTGGCTATAATCTTGGATGTGATCTTGTATAAGAGGTTGCAAAGTGCAATTGGTCTGAAATCAGCAAAGGATTGCGGATCCACCACCTTTGGGATAAGAGCAATGAAAGTTGAATTGACATTAGCACGCATATGACCATTGATCCTAATAAGTTCCACCACCTCCGTGAGTTCAGCACCGATCAAATCAAAGAAATAAGTATAAAATTCCGCGGGCCAGCCATCCGGCCCTGGGCATTTATCAGGAGCAAAAGATTTCAGGACCCCTAATACTTCATTCCCAGTAACCCTCTGATCAAGTTCAGTGATTGCACCCTGATTGAACATTCTAGATATATGACCGAGCACCCATGTTTGATTTCCATTATCTATGTTCAGATATTTTTGGTAGAACGCTGAGAAATGGGAGAAAGCTTCCTGTTGAATTTCCTCAGTTGTAATTACAAGGCTACCATCCGATCTCTTGATACTCCATATCGCATTCCTGTCTCTCCTATCATATGCACATTTATGGAAAAATCTAGTGTTGAGATCCCCTTCTTTAATCTAGCTAATTCTACTCTTTAATTTCCAAGTAGTTTCTTCGATGCACAGAATCTCTTTCTTGCGCTTACCCAGCTGATCGAGGAGGAGATATGATTCATTATCTGGAAAATAATTGATGAACCCATTATATATAGATTCCATCTTGTTGTTGACATCCAATAGCTCCATCTTAAGAGCCGCTTTCATCTGTACTTCCCATCTTTTAGAGGCCTGCTTTATATTTTGAAGTTTATGATGAAACCTCTCGACCAACCCGAGCTCCCCTAAGTCATCCTCATTTTTCCAAATAAAAATTACCAAATTAACATATTCAGCATCCTCCAACCAAATTCTGTTAAACTTGAAAGGAATCCCCATATTCTTCGCCACAGACATCCAAGATAAGGATATGGGCATATGGTCAGATATGTTCAAGACCAAAATCTTTGATCTGGGCGCCCCCCGACGATCAAACAAATCAACCTTAACAAGAGCCCTGTCCAGTCTTTTGCCAATAAAGTCATTCCCCGATCTCTTATTTGTCCAGGTAGGATACTGTGGACTGGGCCGAACATCAACCATTTGCAAATTTTGAAACAAATCATTCAAAAAGTCTGCAAGCGGATCCACCCGAGCTTTACTTGCTTAAAGCTAGAATTCGATATAGTCTAATTAACAATATAGTCCAAAAAAATGTGCGGAGAAAATATGAATTTGCTGGTCAATAGTTACAACTTACATCATCACTTAGCTTTATACATCCAACACGCAAATGCTCATGTCAAATCAAAGTTAGTGCTCCACGCGATCGATGTATTCAAACGTCCATCGACGAATCAAGCCATATCGGCAAAATCAACCATCACTGAAATAGGGTCGATTCTCGGAATCGAACATTGCCTCCCTGGGGCCACTGTAGTAAAACCCAAATCTTTAATTTCTAATTTTTTTATTAATTATTATTTTTATTATTTTATTATTTTAATATTATTTAATTTAATTTATATTTATATTTATTATTTAATTTATATTTTAATGTTGCTTTTAAACTTTTTTTAATTTAAATTTCTTAATTTTAATTATTTTGTATTTTTGTATTTTGATTATTTTAATTATTTTTAATTTCAATTATATAATTTTATCATTTTATTTAATTATGCTATTATTTTTAACTTAAAAAATTGTTTTTTTTGGTTTTTTTTCTTTAAATTATGAGTTTTTTTTTTAATTTTCTCTTTTTTATTTATTTTTGAATTTATTTTTGTTTATTTATTTATTTTTAATTTTTTTTTCTTAATTTGTTATTTTTACAAGTTATTTTTGTATTTTTTTTTTATACTTTTATTAGTTTTTTTCATATATATATATTTTTTTTTATTTGATTTTTTTGTCACTTTTTTTTTAATTTTTTTTTTTTTTTTTTTTAATTACTAAGATGAAAATCACAGCTCTAAACAAAAAATATTGATGTTGCATCAATACCTTTCAAAATTAGCATGAAAATCACTAACATTTTAAAATAAATGTTCAAACTTGATAAATAAAAAAATTTAAAGTGCAAAAAAAATCACCATTTTTCTAAATCGACATGACATTTAAAAAAAAAAATCAAAGAAAATTAAAGTTCCAAAAATATGCTAAAAAAAAACAGGTTATTCTACATCACCACTTTTCAAAATCGACATGAAAATCATGAAATTAAAAAAAAAAGGCATAAGAAAATTAAAGTGCCAAAACGATGCCCCAAAAAATAGGGTGATTCTGCATCACCACCTTTTAAAATCGGGTGTTTTTTTTGCTACCTCAATAAAATGGGTACTAGGTAATTTTCCTGTTTGATCGGTAACTGTGTTGGTCACCGCGAAAGGGTTTTCAAAAAAATGGCGATGCACTTTATATAAAGCACACCAATGCATAGGATCAAATGGCACACCGAGACACTCACTATATAACCTTGTCGGTGCCTCAAATTAATCGAGTGCACTGACCAATTGATTAATAAAAAAAAATATTTTCACTATTGTGGTGCTATACTCTAACAATGACGCTTCGGTGCATTTATGGTGACACGACACCCCAACTTATGGTGTTTATTTAATGAAAATATATGTTGCTTTTTATATAACACGCCCGATGTTGGTCGTATATCACTAGCTCGGTGTGTTTCATCAATTGAGAGCACTACACGAGGGTTTTTTTTAAAAATATATTTTCACCATTTCGATGATATACACTAACGATGATGACCCAGTGTGGTTTAGGTACAACGACGCACTAACATAGGGTTTTTATTCAAAGGAAGCACAATGCGCTCCGTACAAACCGGCCCAGTGTGTCTTAGTAATCCAATGCACCGTAAAAGGGTGAAGTCAAAAATATTATTTCCACCAATTTTGGTACTATACTCTAACGACGAAGCCCTAGGGCAGTTAATGTTCCCTAACGCACCGACCCATATCTCTTTTAATTTAAAGAAATGTGGTGCGCCATTGATACAACTGCCTGGTGCCTCTCATACTGGAGCCCACCGAAAAAGGATTAACTTAAAAAAAATGATTGGTCGTAAAAATTCATTTTTACTATATACAACCTTGTAGTGCTGTCAAGCATCGGTGTGACCTTTTCTTCTCTAAGGTGCCCTGCCATTAGTGCTCCCATTGCCCGCATTGCTTCCATTCATTTCTCAGTGCGCAGACTTCGAATTTTGTAAAATGGTGGAAAAATTTGGTTTTTAGTCCTCCGTTTGAAACATGCCTCCTCATCGCAAAAATGTGCAGGTAATGTATATGTTTCTCACCAACATAATATTTTACCAAATTAATTTTGAAAATTGACTTAGAATTAATTTTTTTTTTTTTTTTTCCTGTGCGGTGTGTTCAAGCCGTTCAGCTCACATCATTCCCAGTGCTCCCTGTAAATTTATAGGTCGCGCCACGAACGGTGTTAACGGAAACCACACCAGGTGATTAATGTGATAGACTAGTACGCTACCGACAAAAGCGCACCACAATAACAATAAATTTTTTGTGGTGCATGTCGGTTTCCATCTGCACGGATAATTTATAATATTTTAAAAATAAAAATTTATTTTATATTCGGCGATGCGTTGGTTTACCAAAATGCACCGGGGCATTATGTTAAAAACAACATAACGACCCAGTGTGTTTATATTATGGGAACAAAGCTAATGTGTGGTGCATTGGTCAAACCTATTGCATTGGGGCATTTTGTGTTTGGATACCGCATCGACAGTGGTAAAATATTGCAAACGGGTGGTGTGTTAAGCTATAACAAACACCCCGGGGCGGATATGGTTTTTCAACGCACTGCCTATAATATTTATTTAATTAATATTTTTGTTGTCGAAGTGTGTCATTGCTTTTTATGCGCACCGTGGACAGTGCGTGATATAGATGTATGCACCGTTGGCAGTGCGTGACTATTTTTTGTGACGCACCGAATTTTTTTTTCAATAACAGTTATATTTATATATTTGTAAATACATTTGTCATTTAATAAAAAATATATATATTTTATGTATGAGGGAGGCTGATGTATTTAATATGTGAATCATTTAGCGACATCAATGGAGAGAGGAGTGACACCAACAAGAGCAAAGGGATGACAATTACAACATGATACAATAGTGGGAGGCAAGGGAGAGGGAGACACTTTTGTACCCTCGCCCTATTACGCCACCAACCTAGTTTCTCTTAAGGGATGCATGCCTCCTTAAGTTATATGAGGAGGCTACAGCCCTAAAGGGGCACAACAACTTATTAGTACAGTTGATCTACAGGTGGGATTCCCATCGAAAGGCTTTCCATGTCGGTCTTGACCAGCGGTACCATCCCACTAAGGAGAACATGTATTTTATCACTGGCCTATCGTGGAAAGGGGAGGATTTTCCCTAGCTCACTGATGTCCCCTTCAGTTATGCAACAGAGAGTCAGTTGGTGTACTCTCAGAGATACATTAGGGATGACATACTTTCTCCAACAAATTTTGAGGTGTCTGGTGGACAGCTACAAAATGCTTCTTTTGTTTTAGATGAGGTTAGGTGCCTCTCACTGTTTACTGACCACCATTGCACATTATACCAGTGATGGGCAGTGCATTAGTTTCCTTATTTTATTTTATGTTGATTATGATCTATTCCAGAGGCCACGACTTGTTAGATGTTCTACCATTATTTTGTGGCATTTTTTTATAGCCTTCGATAGATATCGTTCTCAGGCACGTGGGAGGTTTACCTTCCCTTTTTCTTCAGAGTTGTTTTGTTTATTTTTTGATAGGTTTCAAGAGACGAGGCCTAATTTTTTCCGTCAACCTCGTAGGCCAATGATAGAGGTAGAGATGCACATGTGGGGTGAGATGATGCCCAAGAGGGGCCAGTCGGATTATTTGACGAATATTTCTAATGATATAATGGAGCTACTAGCTAGTGAGGATGACCACATGTTCGTGATGGTGTCACGTCCTTACATGAGGTTGGATTGAAGAGAGTGTACCAAAATCCTCTTCACACGGGATGAGCCACCAGATGATAGAGGTAATATTAGTGTTTTCTTTAAATTAATATAGTTTCACTTCATTGTCTTAATTAATTAGAATAAAATTTATTATAACACGTTCTTTAACTTTTTTTGTTAAATTGTATAATGAAATTGTCTAATTATTGTTGTGTACTATATATTTTGTAGATATTGGCACATTCGTTGGGGAAATGCCTCCTCCCCCATCGGATGATAATGTAGATGATGAGGAGATGGCAGAGGCCGTGGAGGGTGAGAGACCTCCTTAGGTGCAGATACCTGTAGGCATGTGGCATAGGGCCTGTTGATCATATCAGCCCCTGTTAATTTTTGGCAATTAATCCCCTTTAAAATCCTGCGAATCCCCTTGGTTTTTCCTGAGAAATCCATTTTCCATCTATTGTTCCCCTCCTTTGAAACCAAAATGCACTAAGAGGCTGGAAAAAACCCCGCAATCGAAAAGTTATCAGGCCGTAGCCCCTTTCGTTCAAGCCCTCTCCACCTTCTCTCCCATGTGACTGGAAGCCAAAACCAAATGCTAGCCCCGAAGGCGTTCACCGCATAAGGCTATTAGGCGCATTCTGAGCCATCTGATCAAATCATAGATCAACGGTTCGCTGCCCATCCGCCTTGGTGGACCTCGCGCCCAACAGCACCTTCTGAAATCGGTGGTTTATATCGCACCGCTTTTCAGCGGCAGGCGGTATTCTTCAAAACGGAGCGATTCCACTCATTCCCCACCGCGTGTCTCCGCGTACGGCCTGAATACCGCTCTCCATCGCGCATTATTGTTCGGCCAAAGTCACGACGCGATATTCACGACAGCCATCGGATCTGGTGATCTTCATCTAACAGCTATCACGCTCTGAAGCTGCACGAGGTTTAACTATAGGTGAATCAAACCCCTGGCCCACTGCACATTGCCTCCGACGCTCTTTCCACCGTCGATATCCTCCTGAGATTGGACGGTCTATATTTCATCATTCCCGCCGTTGATCGGTCCCACTGTCAGCGCTCCATGCCATCCTTTCCACGTAGTCATTCGTACGTCCACTCGTCGCCAGCTCCACATGTGCATCACGCGTTTTCCCCCCATTATATATCCCAGCCATAAGTCAAAATTTGTTTTTTTCAAGTTATAAACCTCTGCCTAGCTCATCCACCATTATTCCATTGCATTTTTCATCGCCACTCTACATACTTCCACCATTTCATCACGTCGCTCTGTTACACAGTCATCTCCATTGAGTCTCCACCCTCATGCATTTGTTTCTTCACAACTTTTTGTGTTTTGCAGGTTTACGATGATGGAAAATTGCCATTATTCACAGCCCCCCTTACAGAAGCCAAGGGCGCAAGAAAGGACCGTTGTTTAGAAGTAGGATTTATGAATAAAGTCCTGGGAAATTGCTGCGACATGACATTCATTAAAGAACCAGGGGTAAAACCTATCAGACCCTCCGGAATCATTCAAGACACAGATTGCACAACCAAAGACATTAATGTTACCGCAAAGAGTATCAGTGGAAGATTGAAGAATTCAATAGCTACAGTTGAAGATTTCGAGCTCAGATCCAATGCTTAAACAACAAAGGTACCAGATCAAAGATATCCAAGATCACATAGAGGGTACAATACACAAGAAATAATACTCTCTAGGTTTTATTTCAGCAGAATTTATCTTCAGAAAAGGACAGAATGTCAATATGATTATCCCTATATCATGTTCCTGAAGAGATTTTCACCCAGAGCATTTATTTCAGAAGACAGGCTACAGAGTACGTGCATCACCACAAAGTCATCAAGCAGTATGGGCGTGCACGTCTCCTCCATTTTGCTTTTATGATATGATTAAACGTTTATCACCTACTTCATTTATTAAGTTTTCTGTTTCTCTATAAAACCCACGAAGAAACACATTATAAGGGTTCCATATTTAATCAGAAAAATTATGCAGTGAAAGGCTTTTTGCATACATTTTGTAAAATTCTTGTATGAAGGCTCAGAGCCCATAGGGTTTCAGTGAGGAGGAGTTCTATTTGTCAAAGAGGATTCTGGTCTTTGGTATTTCACAGTCTATAACTTTCTTTATTGGTGTTATATTAATAGAACACTTCATTTCATCCATCTTTCTTGTATCATGTTTTGGAATGCGAGTGGCTCACTAATTTTTAGTATGGATTCATGCTAGTTGATGCCCATGCTCGGATCAATCAAGAACTTTAAATATGGCTCATGCATGATATTATGTTCCATTATTTAGCTTACCATACTTCTGCTATATTAGTTGCTTTGGGAGGGTGCTTTTAAAATGCTATTATTATGTATGGATTCTTAGATTGGTAAGCCCATGCATGGTGTTATTGTATATCTGGGTATCAGCTCAATGTTAACCAATATCTTCTCAATATTTCTTTCACTACATACACCTTCTGATAATTTATGTCTGTGAAGTATTTCTGAATCGGCCCGCTTTGCAGTAAACTGTCTCTGAATTGTCTGTTGCTTTTGTATCAGAGTTCAGCATCTTGCCTCTGCAGTATCTCTTTTCCTATGTCAGTTTCTGAGATTTTGGTCCCATTCTATTTTATTTCCCTGTTTACAGGAGATAGCATGTGAGCTGAAGTTGACAACTTCATACATTATATTATACGCTCCTTGCTATGCTAAGATGTCCTAGGCAGTGGTCTATCACAACTCTAAGTTGTCTCTAGGAGCTACAACAAGGCTGACGTTCGATTCAGGATGGAGTTGAGTGACCGACTATGTAGACTATTGGTGGATGAGGGAGTCTGCCCTGTGATGATCAGAGGCATCTTGGAAGATCGTAGACTCACGGATCTCTAGAGGAACATGCCGTATAATATGATGCGCCTTATGTGTCATATCGTCGGAACTTATAGGCTACTGGCAACAAGGAGATATTGGTGCCATGGAGATGCGCCACACAACATCTCAGATGATGATCATGAGGGGAGTGATCATTCTAGTATACCACCTCCTCCTCCTTCACCTCGCATAGATGAGCATGCAAGACCTCCTGAGTAGGCACAATCTGAGCAGGAACCTCTTGAGAAGACACCATCTACGTAGGCACCTCCTCAGCAGGCACCATTAACTAACGAGGCCTCGAATAGTTATAGCATTGTTCATGTACCATGAGATATTTGACATTTATATGCAGTTCTATTACAATTGTATATTTTTAACAATATATATATATATATATATATATAGTGCATGTATTTTATGTACTTAATTTATATGTTGTTGTTCATCATGATGTGTATATTATTAGGTCATGTTAGATATGTTCATTTAATGTGCTTGTAGATAGATGTGTATTTTATAGAAGTTATTTGACATGGGATGTATATTTGATGTTTGTGTTGTGATGATGTTATACAATGCTTGTGTTTTGTTAGATGATCATGATCACGATGATTAGATGATGTTAGCGAATTTGAATGTGTGTTTTAGAATATGATGTTTGTACGATGTTTATTATGATCGTGATGTTTATTTTTAATACTAAATCATGATATTAATTAAATATTATATATTGGTAATTGTAAAATTGTAATTGTATGTAAGGTGATTGTAATTATATGTAAAATTTTAAAATTGTAATTGTAATTGTAATTGTATTATGAAATTGTGAAATTGTAAAATTGTAAAATTGTAATGATTCAATTTTATTAAAATTGTAAAATTTGTAAAATTGTAAAATTGCAAATTAAGTGTCAAATTTGAACCATAACTACCGTAAAATTGAATCATCGTAAAATTGTAAAATGTATACCGTACATATTGTTAAATTACCATAATTGTAAAATTGTAAATTTGTAAGAATATAAATAATTGTAAAATATTAAATCTAGAATAATATGAATTTTTGTAACATAATAAAGTTTAGAAAATAATGCAAATAAATTCATGTTTAGAATTATTTATTATGATCTTATATACCAAAAACAACATTATACATTAATATATTTTTTTAAATTTTGAAAAAATCATACATACATACAGACATAGGGTGCATTTATTTAAGTAATGATATAGTGAAAAACCATTTAAAGAAATCAAGTAGTTGTATTATTTTAGGAATTGACATAAAAAAAAAAAAACTTGATACAGTGCAATGCTTTCGAGATTAACATAATTGAAAATTATCAAGTGAAATGATTTTAACATTAACACAATCACAACCAATTAATTCAAATTACATATTATAATGTTTGGAAAAAAGAGTGTTAGTTATAAGGTTAAGTATAAATGATGAAATAACACCTGTACCATATCACTCTTTGTTCTCATCACCCTCGTTATCTTCCAGCTCGCTTGGCATGATAACACTATTGTTCTCAAAAATATGTTTTTATCTTGGGTCATGTCTCAATATGAACCAACAATCCCTATCCAACACATATGAGTAAAAAAACACTTGGTTGCAGTGTTTGGGGAAAACATAAGGCTCCTTGGCTTCATCCCACATCTTTCTAGAGTTGATACATATTGGCCTACTATTTCGATCTTCTTTACATTATTCCGATCAAAGGTGTCCCACCACTAGCACCTAAAAATAACACATTGGAAAGAAGAGAAGTCCACTTCAATGATCTCTTGTATATTTTCGACGTAACCTAACGTCCCTTGTACAGGGTTTTGATCATGGTGGCTAGCTCGACTAGATTGATCGAAATCGACTTCCACTACACAACCTTGTGTCATGTGTCCATCATCGGAATTTTTTGTGTGAAAATGGTGTTCATATGCCCACATAGATGGGAACAAATGCACCTATAAAAAAGTTAAAAAATCATAGTGTCATGTGTCTAATAACCCAACTGTTAAAATATACAATATAGATGTTACAATTGAATGGTGCATTATTAAGTTTAAAATCTACATAAATATATTATTACCGAGTTTCTGCACCCAAACCTTACATTTAGCACATCCTCTTCAACACGTGGGTAATATCAGTTGCACCATATTTCTCTCTCACTTGGTCAGCAACCTAACTGTTGGGGCATATAATTAGCATATTTTATTTAAAGTGATCAAGATAAGGCACACATCTACCATTTAACCATCTAAATGATTTCTTTTCACTATACCATTTCATCCTATTTTTTTCATACAATGTGACCCACAGTTGTGTCACTTCGAAATTGTAAAGAAACAATTTATTTATTGTTTCAATTTTTGCATTCATTGATGAAGTAAAATCGACATATAGTACATATGAGATAAAAATATAAATTATATCGAAGTTCAATGTGAATATTTACTTTGCTTAAATTTTACAAACTATAAGTCACTTACTCTTTATCAAGCACCTTTTTCCATTCGTTTGGAGAATCTCCCCTTCTCTTTTGTCTTCATCCCTTTCATCGTCCCAAATCACCACACCTGCTGTGTTGTCGATCTACTTGATGTACTCACTGGCATAATAGAAATACTCATATGATATGTACCCCTCTCCCATAGACCCCTTGGGTTTTTCCCTTTATCGAACAAAACCTTTTAATTTATTCATGTACCTCTCTAAGAAGAACATCCAACAACAAGAAATCACCCCAACTAATTCAACCTCATCTACTAGGTGGATTAGAAGATGAACCTGCAAGTCCATGAAATTCGTCGGTAGTTCCTTCTCCAACATACAAAGAATCTCAACTATCTTTTTACGCCACTGTGGAATGCTAGCCACATGAATCTCCTTTGACATGATTCAACGTACAAATGCAAATAATTTAGATATGGCACGTCGTAGGTCTTGGGGGAAGTCATGTTTCACACACTCATGCATGAACAAAGGATAATGACACTTCAACGTTATAAACACATGCATACAAAACTATTTATGTTTTATGATCCCATGGGATAAAAAATATTAATATAAAAAATAATAAAATCACACTTTTGAAATTATAAGTACTCTTAGAAGATTCAAATGGTCACGCAATTTCAGCCCCAAAAAATGGTCTTCCATGGTGAAGAAATTCCATAGTGAAGACCCATATGAAGATGACACCCTCACACCCATTATAAATTCCTTTGCCAAAGAAATATCATATTTTTTGGGCATCACCTTCTTTGAAAGACCAATTAGAGGGACGAGCCTCTCCTTTACTTTCTAATTCTCTTGGCCAATGTTTCTTTTCGATGATATGTGCCTCCATAAAGAAGATGTTTTTTTTTTAAAATATATTCATGGGATCTATTAAGTGGGTAATCTTAAAATGCTCCCAATATGGGAGGTTATAAAAGATATATTTTTGTTTTCATCCCAATGGGAAATTTCTCAACATAGGTGTCAAATAATTATGGATCATCAAACATAGGCTCCCCATTTGAATCGAAAATTTCTATGAAGTCCTTCTCCTTCTCTCTCTCTCTCATACACTCTAGACCATCTAGCTGGTGTCATTATTGTGGGCCTTTGGGTTCTCTATCGTTTACCATTGAAAGTGGATTTTTCTCTTTTTTAAGGGTGTTCTTCTGGGAGGAATACCCTGGAGCAATCATACACTAGATTTCGTAGGTCATTGGACCATCTAGATTTTAGAGAAGGTCAACAACATTTACATCCATAATACCCTTTTTTTACAAGACCTGCAAAAATATTGTACACAATATGCATGGAACGTTAAAGAATATCATGAAGAGCAGAATAATTACAATAAATTAAATTAATATGCGAAATAATATTGTTACGTATATAAACAAATCAATAAACATGTAATTTACCAGAGACAAATCCTAATCTTGGATAATCATGTGTGGTGTAAGAACATATGCCATACAACGTAAAACTCCTATTTGTTGCGATGGGTATTGATACACATACACATTTATCCCATCCCATAATTCCTTTAATTCATCTACCAGTGGTTGTAAGTAGACATCCATATTCTTCAACTGTCTTCTACTGGGGACTCTAAGAGCCAACATAAGATGTTAATTCTTCACAGACAATCATGGGGGGATATTGTTATGGATCACTACTACAGGCCAAACATAATATTTGGTGTTCTGGAGGGAATATTGGTTGACGCCATCCATGGCTATCATGAGTCGTAGACTTCATACTTCATCCTTCAATTTTTCGGGCCATGTATCCTCTATATGCTTCATGGCTATTGAATCTGTTGGGATTCACATAAATCCCAACTCACTTCTGTGTGAGGCATGCCATCCCTGCAACATAGCTATTTCTTTTCAACGAAAGAGCCTTTGAATCCTTGGGATTATAGGCATGTACCTAAATATCTTAAGAGGAGGACCATGTGATTTACCCTTATTTTTTTATTTATCATACCTATCATGCCCACATTTCGGACATATCTCTTTGTGTGCATATTCTCCTATATATAGAATATAATCATTTGGACATGCATGATATGAGATGTACTCAACACCCAACATTTTCAACAATTGCTTTGCCTCTTCGCAACTATCAAGCAAGACATTATCACTTAGAAGAACCTCATCTTTAAATAACCTGTAGTTGGTGGACAATATTTTTTGTACAATGCGAATAATTATTAACGTTCATAAAATTGACCATTTTTTATGTTGATTGTGACAATATTTCTCAAAATATAAGGGACTTGATGGTCAATTACCTAAAAATTTCTGAGAAACATGTATTCGAAAAGCCAAAATTTTCTTTCAATTTTTACAGTAACATGATTGTCCCCAACTAGGTAGAATTTGACTCACCACCAGGTCTAAAGAGAGGGGTGGTGGAAGAAAATTTAAGGCTTTCAAAAAAGGTATCAACGATATGAGCATCATCCCCTAGTTGATCATCGTTATGGAATGTATCTAACAACATTGTCTCCATGGTAGTTGTATCCGTTAAGTAATAATTCATACCAACCTCTATTTTATTGCTTCCATTGCCAGCTTCTAAAGAACTACTATTACTGTAGTAATTCCTAATTGGTGAATCTGGACGTATTGGGAATTAAATAGGTGGTTTATTAAACCATTCTTGGTATTGTTCCTCTCTAATTTTTTCTCTTAATTCAACCTTCTCTCGATTTTACATTGTCATGGGGTGCAACGGAAGATGGTAGGTAGGTCACTCAACATCACTAGAATCCTAATAGTTTCAAAAATTATATTTGAACATGATTAGTAAAATGTCTATGATATCAATTAGTAAATAAATCAATTCATGATTAATCGGTTTGATGTTGAAATAATTACATTATACCAAATAATTATTACCATCATTGTCCTAGGATTGTGGCTAGAATATAGCATTTTACAATTGGCAGGGTGAAGCGACTGTCCGTTGTCATCTACCAACTGTAGGCTTGCGATATGCTACTCCTGATAAGAGCTTCCGACGTTTTGGAATTGTTTGAATATTTTGTGCATCTGAACTCAATTATGAATCTGCATGAGCCTGAAAATTTGTATACATTAATTTTATTTAGATTGACATGGATAAAATAAATAAATTCAATTAGATAATGAAAATATAAACAAAATATGAAGTAATTACGCGTGGAGATGGATAGTGAGAACTATGCGATGGACTTTGAGAAATATTATGGAATGAGCTATATTTTGAATAATTTTCCATTTGATATAATTATGGGATTTTATTCGTGCACTTGAGCAAAATCAACCATAAATCTTGGTGTACATACTTAAAATTAATTTCGGTGCATTAAAAATTGAGGTATTTTTATCGGTGCTAATGTATTTTTAAACGTACAAGTGTGGTTTTATTACCGGACTCAACGGTATGGTTAGTTAAAAAACGCATCAAATATCGGGAAAAAGAACGTGACTTTATTTTTTTGAAGTGAAAAAAAAGCAGTAAATTGAAAAATTAGCGGCAAATGATTTTCGAAAATCTAATTTCATAAAAATGTCTTTAAACAGTAAAATTTATTCATTATTTAATTATTTTTGCAAAAAAATTCAGGGAGGGATTTGCAGGAGAGAATACCTAGAGCAAGAGAGCATTGTGTAGCAACAAAATACTTTCGAACAACAACGCTATTGAGAGAATCAAAATTTGAAACATCTCGTGATTCACACAAAAACCCTCTAGTATAGTAAAATGTTAAATTTTACTGTAATAATTGTTTTTTTAATAGTTTCTGTTAGATTTAATACATGCATAGTAAAAAATTTTAATTTTACTAATAAAATCATTTACAATCTCTATTCCTATTTAGATTTAATAAAAATTCAGAAAAAAAAAAACAAAAAAATCCATTCTTACGTTAAACGTTTTCTTCTTCTTGTTTATGTGACTGCAAATATTCATAATTAGGGATTTTCATTTTAGGTTTATAGGGTTTGTATTACTATATATAGGCGTTTGACATCTAACCCAAGGGACCACTTGCAAAGTCATAGCCCAAACCCTATTGACCCTTTCACGATTTTTAAAAAAATTACTTTTGTTAATCGGTGTGCCCTGTTTAATATAGCGCACCGGTGTGCTCTTTTCATATAACACACTGAGCTTGTATTGACAAAGATAATTGTTTGATAAAAACAATTTCCATTCATTTACGTTTATTTTTCAAAATAATCGCTTATGTTAATCAGTGCTCTTGTATTAATACAATGCATTGGGTCTCCTATTGACAAAGAGCACTGTACAATGTTTGTAATGTAGTGGAGGTGTGTTTATAATAACATATTGCACCGTTATCATTTAAATTGTTTTCTCATTGTTGGTGCTTAAGTGGTTAAATTCGCAGTAGTGCGGTTAAAACTATAAATGCACCAGGCATTTAATTTAGATAGACACAACGTTTTCTTGATTTTTTACCTGAAAAGTATGTGATTTATTTATAAAATATATTAATGAATGGTACATGTTTTAATTTGATAAAAAAAATAGCTGAAAAGAGTTGAAGTAACAAAAATACTAATAGCTCATCCAGAAAAGGAAAAAAGGAAAGTTCTTTGTAAATTCTTTACAAAAATTATTATTTTTGAACTATATGTAAGTTTAACTAATATGTTATGTTTAGTGTGTGTCATGCAGAGCCACAAAATGATGAAGCTTGATAAGATTATTTTTGCTCTAAGACCAAAAGAGCGTAAAATATTGATGGAAAAATTGCAGAAGGATGAATAAGGTGAATGAAAAGATACTATCGATCCAATATGAGTTTCTTTTTTGAATTTTCATTAATAATATACTTAAATATATTAGATAACATGTTTCAAACAATATATTAATTCATATATGTCTAATGTTCTATAGGGACTAGCAACGAAGGAAAGGAATTTTTTTCTAAGAAAAGAAAAAAATAGAACATGCAAATGAAAATGAATTGCTCCTTAGCTAATCTGGAGTGGTGTTGGAGGTTAATGAAAGGGGGAAATTTTTTTACAAAACTTTGAGGGATCTAGTGGAATGAATGTATAGATGTTCTTTCCACTTATAATACAAAAATCAATCCAATGATTGTAAAAACCAAATTTGATGTAAACTACATGAAGAGTTTTCAGAGAATTCGTCAATGAGACATGTCAGACTTTTAACAGCAAAAATGTACAACAACAAAAAGAACCATTGAAAAATTAATATTCCTTTAATTGTTTTTCTAGAATTATATGTATATATTACTACAAAGAAATCATTTATAAATATCACTTTTGTTATATTTAGTTTTCATTTATCAATATAAAAATTAAATAGTTTATTGTCATGTTACTTTATCAGGAAGATTATGAGAATCTAAAAGGATGAATGAACTGATATCATAAATATGCCAGTAGGAATGTCCAAAAAGGTGTACAAGGATATGGTCAAAGAAATGGACATAATTGCATCACACAAGGAGCCATCTCAACAACAACGTGCTTCAAATGTAATATGTAATCATTGAATTTTTCGATTAGGTACAATAAATAAATAATTTAGCATTAAATATTAATTTTCAAGTATTTTATTGCAGAAAAGAAAAGAAAATTAAACCCATTTATCACATAAAACAAGACGATAAGGAAGAAAAGGGTTTATATCTATGTTTGTGAGTAATTTTTACTTCCTTATAGCAACTTAACTAGATTTCATTTTTGTATATTTAAGTTGTTTTACAACAATCAACATTAAATGTCTTCAAACTGGTGCTAACATACAAAGAAGAATCATCAGAAGAATTGATTGATATTGGGTTAAATATGGGTTGTCAGTATATGTTGGCATATCAGTTATTAATTATGGAATTAGTAAGTATCTATTTTGTTTAGTTAGCTTCGTCTATAATTAATAGAACAATTTTTTTTAATATTAAATCTATGATTTGTTATGGGGTATAAAACTTGCAGGAAACAAAGTATGGAATTGTGCCAACAAAAGAATTGTTGAAAGAAGGCATGAAAATTGGTTTTGAAAGAACGTGTATAGTTTATGAGTCAATTCTTGCTATGGTACATTTCTTTTTTATTTACATTGATGTATATTATTTAATATTTCAATTTTCATTATTCTCACCAATGTAGATACACTCATTACACTTTATTTTCATGTTTGTAGATGAAACTTCAAGAAGAAGAAAACAATCAACACAATGAAAAAAACATTCCTCTAAATAGCCCAAGTCATATAAGTAGCTCGAGCAGTGACAATAGTTCCATTGAAGAATGATGATCAATATGTTTGAATATCAAAGCAAGGCATTGTATTTTTTGAAATATTTGTGTGTGAAATCAAACATTTTGTTTAATGTAATGGACATAGTGTCCCAATTGAAAGAAAAAAGGTTACCAATAAATGTCCCATTTTGTATGATAAAGAGCCACTTATTCATATATAATAAAATACGTTTTAATATATTATATTGTGTTCTCCATTGCCGTTATGAAATGTCACACTGCGGATTAAATATATGGATGATTAAATATTATAATGAAGAGATGTGAAATGTAATGATATAACAAATTCATCCAAACATCACATTCAAATGCACTAAAAAAAAATAATTGATATGAATACTGTTATAAGATATGTGTCGAATTTTGATGAATAATGAATTTTAAAAAATCATAATAATTTCATTGTCATAGGTCAATGTTTCTAAAAAATAGAAAATGAACACCCATGCGTGTGTATGATTCTGCGCACTGGTGCATTTCTATGTCCTATGAGCACCGCACTAGATACCAATACCATTTATAACGCTCGATGTGCTTTATTGATGACTATGACATGGGCAGATAGGCGTTGCATGCACCGGTATGGTTTGAATTTAACACGTCAGTGCATTTTTACACCTTAATGGCCTGGGGCATGTACACAACCAATGCACACTGGAAGGATTGAAGGTGCATGCACCAATGTTATTTGGCCTCAATGTACCAGTGAATTTGTATTTGTAACACATAGGTACTGTTTTCATTAAATGCATTGGGGCTTTACAACTATAATCCGAATAACACCAGTGCATGCACGTTCTATCATCCCGGTGTGTATTTTTTGGTGACACGCATTAGGGCGTTGCGTGTGTAAATACCCCAAGTCTTCAGATTTTATTTTCCTTCCCGATGCTTGGTATGTTTACCACACCAGCGCATATCATTTAAAATGCACTGGTGCATTCACACATGAAGCACGCACCGATAAGAAAAACATTTGTAAAAACATCTGACCACCTAGTATTTTTTAGTTGTGTTGAAATTCCGTTAGCAGCTCCGTCAAAACCTCTGTTACCAAAAAATATTGTAGCAATTTTTTTTTGACAATTTTGGCCAATTTTATAAGACTAAAAACCTCCTTTATAAACTCCACTAGAGGGTCTTTTCCTTTTAGTGATAGAAGCCTGATGATATACCTGCATGTTTTCCACAACTGCATAAATCTGAGGAGTTTTATTCCCAACATATCCCACTGTATGTGCCTCCTCTGCACTATAGATATGTAGCTTCCCACCTTGATTTTGTTGACAACCCCTCCTACGATGATCTCCTCCACAAGTCGAACACCTCACTAGCTCCCTATTCTCATTCTTATTTTCTCCTCTGACTGAAATCCTTGTCCTTGACTAGATGCATTGAACTCCTTCAGTGGTGCAAAATTCTCCTTGTTTCTTTTATCTTGAGGCCTTTCTTGCTTCTTATCCCATTTTCCTTTGTTCTTATTTTATGATCTACACTTTGATTTCTCACAAAAATGTTTGAGTTTCTTGATGGCCTCCTCCAATGATCTGGGCTCATCGAGCTCAATCCTATATCTGAATTCGATTGACCACCCACTAATAGATCTCTGAATCTTGGCCTTCTCCTCCATGAGGTAAGGCACATATCTCACTAACTCCAAGAACCTACTAGTATACTCCTCATCTCTCATGGAACCCATCTTCAGCTCATAACAGGCTACTGATAACATCGCTTCTACAGTCACGCAATGCGATTAGCTGAATAGCTAAAGAGAATTGCTCAACATTTTTCTAGTGAGATAGAGCAGAGAAAGAGACCTTTGTCGAGAGAGAGCTTAGGTTTTTGTCCCCGCCTCATCCCAATTCTCGATGATCGTTCGAGACATGATTTGACTGAACCCACTGAAGGAGGCTACGACATCAAGGCTCTGGTTGTAATCTCTTTCTTCTATTTATATATACATGACTATTGTCTGGTTCCCATCTTGTGTTAATATGGTTTGTGTTACATAATGTGTTTAGTCCTCCTTGACTGACTAGTTAGCTACGAATGCAATTATTGTCTTGTATGTTTCTCTTGTCTTTGATATTTGAGTAGGAATACGAGTACCATTGCTGAAGGACCATGACCTGTTGAGACAAAGATCAAGAGGCTGCCACTACTACAAATGTGACAATCGCGTTGGACTCTAGGTAGGACGATCTATCCCAACCTATTTCAATCATTAGCAAGGAACCTACACCTTAGCTAATTCCCTTTTTGCTAGACCCACTCTAGGGCTAGAGGGATCTTCTCTGTCCACAGAGAGGATTTACCTTTCCAAAAAGTTGGCGACTCCACTGGGGATCAGTGTGAGTTTTTTCATCTCGTTGATCATTTGAAATTAGCCTTGTCAAGTCGACTTTGGTCATTTGATTCCTTGTCTATTTTTTTTGGCTTGCTTGATTGTTTAAAATTATCTTTTTTAGCTCCAGAGTGTCAAGATTGACCTCTTCTCACTGGTTCTTCCCTCCTCCCATAGTTATCAGGCTTGGCGCAGGTTTTCTTTGAATAGTCGTGTGAATTGGCGCTTGTTTCTTTTGTTGCAGTAGTGCCAACCCCTGTTTGGTGCAGATTACCGCTTTACAGTCACACCGAATCTTGTAGGATTTGGTTTGACCTTTTTGCTGAGTCTTTGGTCAGTTGTGCTTGAATCTAGATTGTTTATTTGATTTGAAATTGGTCTTTTGAATTATTTTTGACCGTTGTAGGCTCTCTCTTCTCCGTTGTTTGTCTATTCTCTCATCAGTGCAGTTCATAGCCCTAGGGTTTCTAGGTGTCTTTCACTCACTGAGCCTTCTGATTGAAGTTTGAGTCTTTTTTATTTTGGTCAGTTCAACTCCCTGATTAGTTGTGTTAGTCTTTCTTGATCCTTTGAGATTTTGGTTTATTGAATGATCACTTTGGTTTCTGTTTGACTCTCCATCTCGTCACTTCGAGCATAGATCACATTGCTCGCTTGGGTCATTTTGAAAGCTCTCTATTTGTTTGAAAGAGTGCATCATTGGTTTGAGTGTGTTTTTATGTTTGTATTGAATCTTAATTATTCATTATAGATCTCCACATTCGCAGTAATCAAAACTAGTGTTCGCTTTGTTTTTTAATGTAATTAGTCCATTGTGTGCTTCATTCATTGAAAAATCAAAAAATTTCATTCTTTCGTATTGCATCGGAAATGGAAAATTATTTTTCATAACTAGTGCTTGATGAACTAGGAAAGAGTTTTTCGTTTTTCGTTTGGTTGTATTAGATGCATTAGTGGACTTCTTCAGATGATTTCATTGTTTTCTGCTTTTTGAAAGATCTCTATCCTTCTCTTAGTTAGCATTCATCAAATGGAAAATGGTGTTCTTTTGCATATAGTGTGCATTTATGACCTTGAAATTGAAACATTAATTCAAGATCATCTTTAAAATCAATTCAATCAATATAAGGAAGCATTGGAACCTAACGTGAACATTTTTAGAGGTCTAGGCTAGTGACATGTCCCGACGTTGTTAAACCTAGTAGCTATCGTTTTCCACCTGGCTTTAGACAGCACTAGTATGGACTTGTGCTCCCTGTACTGTCACGTATATAAAAGGAGACCCTCATGGGTTCAAATCCTTTATCCATAGGAAGCTGAGTCTCCTGCCCTATAACTGTGATACACCAAACACAACATTCGGGGAGACTACTTGCATGTAGTTTAAGTCCTTGGTCATTTCCCTTTCATTTGATCACCAAGGTGTATATGGCAGTTCACCGAAACTTGGTACACCCTCTTGCTTAGATTACCTGAGTAGTCATTTCTATATTTTCGTGACTTGTTAAAAAGAGAAGAGATCATCGAACACTTGTCCTTTCACACTCATTTAAAATTGAAAATGACTAGAGTCATATTTTGTCTGTTTCTCGACTCTTAAAACATGAAACAACAAATTTTCGTTTCAATGTCGTAAAATTAATTACCCAAGATCACATGCCCATTAAATGTTTTCCACTTGGCTTGTCTTTGTAATTCCTTAGAGTTTGATCTTGAAGCCTTGAATTGGCTATCTCATTTTCCTTCCTATGTTGAAATATTGTCACAGTGGCGGAACCACCAATTTCGTCGTCTTCTTCACTACCTCCTAGTGGTAGTTCTTTTCCTGACGTTTCTTTTGAAACCCCTCAGTCCACTAGGTCTGCCAAGTTTTCGCAGCCTATCCTCTCGACTGTCTTGCCTCTCGCTACCTAGTGTCCTCCTGAAGAGTCGGTTGAGTTCAACTGGCCACCTCAGGGTGCTTGGTCTAGTTTTGGGAGCGAGGAATAATTCCCTCCTCTTACTTCGAGATCACCATTTTTTGTCGTTGCTTTACCTCCCAGTCCTTGTTGTCTTTTCGATGATCTTACAGCTTCATCAGACATGGATTCTTCAAGTCATGTCGGTAGTGAAGAACTACCTATTTCTACAGGGGAATATCAACTTTTCCCATAAAATATCTTGTGTGTTTCTAGTCAACCTTCTCCTCAATCGGTGTCACTTCCACCCGGTTATCAGAATTTGAGTCAGATTATTTCTGGTGTTGCATCCATAGCACAATCTATTACCTCGACTCCTTCAAGGAGTTCAGTCCTTCCTTCATTAGGATTGTCACCTTCGAAACCTATCTCGTTGGTCACTGTTACATCTATCCTAGACCAACCTACCATTTGTGTGGCTTCATTTGCGCCGGTTGTTACACATCAATCGTCAGGATCTTTCCACACTTGCAGATCGATCTTTCTTAATCACACCTGGCCTGTCAAACTCACCGTGATTAGATCACAAGATTGCGCCATAGAAACCACGCCTGCTTCTAGTATGACTATGAATTTACTTCTATTCCTGGTGGCCTTAATTTCAATGAGTATATGTTGGTTGTGCAGCAGAAAAACTTTGAGGGTTCTTAGCAGCCCTAAGCTCCTGTCAATCCTCCCCATCATTACAATGTGTACGGTAACCCCATTTATTTGCCTCTTATTGATCCTAATCAGGTTGTTTATCTGTCTCCGACTGATCCCTATTGGACCATTCCTCATCAAGGGCCATTGATACAAGGAGAACCCTCAAGTATACAAGGAAAACCCTTACAGGGACAACCTTTGATCCAGCATGGACAACCTTATGGTTTGCAAGGACAACCCTTATAGGGTCAACCTTCTGTCCAACAACCCTAGGCTCCTTCTGGTCAATTTCAATTTCAACCAGGAGTGTCTTATGTTCCTAGGGGGGAAATGTATCCACCACAGGGACAAACTTTTGTGCATCAACAACAACCTTACGTTCCGCAAGTCCAAGCTTTTGTATAGCAAGGAAAACCCTACGTTCCTGCTCTGGGTCAACCTAGTTATCAGGGACAACCTGGTCCATCGCAACCATTGGTCCAACCTCTTCCACAAGGGCGACCCAGCGGCCCTCAATATCCTAGCAAACCTACTCTGTAGGGATAGCCTGCCCAGCCTCAACAGCCGATTCAACCTGCTCAGCAACCAGTTCAACCTGCTCAGCAACTAGTTCAACCTGTTCAACCAGCTCCGCAACCCGTTCAACCTACTCAGCAGGTACCACCTGCTCAACCTCAAGGCACTACTTACCCTCCTCAAGGTCAATATCAAGCTGTATATAGTGATCCCCAAGGTTTCACTTATTACACTCAAAATCAATCCCAGATGGTGTATAATACACCTCAAGGCAATGTTTACATTCTGCAGTAGAATCCATATGTTGCTCAGCAAGGACCTCAAAGGTATGCTCTGAATTAGTATCCCTTCCTTAACCCCAGTATGGGCAGAACTATCCAGCTTATAATCCTTATGGCCAGAATCCTTCAGGACAAAACATATGGGGGTAGAATTTCTCTTAACCTGGGTGGAATGTTAACATGGGTCCTTATCAATGACCTCTAATGCCTTTTAATCCTCAATTGTCATTTCTCGCTACATTGGAACTGCGTGATGTGTCAAAATTGACAAATTATCCAATTCTCCATAATCCACATTGGCCTCCAGTTCCAACCAAAATTCCTGGTGATTGTCCTAAGTTTGAGGGCAAGTCTAGAGAAGACCCCCAAGCGCATGTTATGACATACCATCTTTGGTGTTCCTCTAACTCTTGGGTTGAAAATTCCATCTGAATTTATCTTTTCCAACGGACTCTTACTGGTGCCATTGCAAAATGGTACATTGAATTATCTCGTGGTATCTTTCAAGAATTCAACTCTTTAGCCATGGTATTTCTCATGCATTTTCAGTTATTGGTTCGGTATGAGATGGGGATGCACCTCCTCACATCCTTGAAATAGGACTGAGCTACTCATATCTCGGATCATATTCATGAATGGAGGTGTCATCATTGTTTGATCAAGTTTGATATTCCTGATCATCTTCTAACTAATTGGTTCACTACCTCGTTTTTCAATCAAATTGCTAAATACATAGCTATGGGGGCATGTGTAACCGAAGAACAAGCCATTTCTCGTGCCCAGTACCTTGATCTTGTGTACTCCCAATTTGGCACGTTGTATGATATCTTGCCTAATGCTCATCAACTTGGAACTTCCAAAGCACCGAAGATACCATCCGTCGATGGTATCATCAGTTCCGTGTCTCAGACTTCTCAAAAGTCTTCTCCTTCGAACCCTCGGAGAAAAAATCTAATCCTTCCAATGATATTGCTTCTTAGCCTACCTCGAATTCTGGTACAATTGCAGAATTCAATGCCCTTTAGGCCAATCCTGCTGTTAAAACTTCCAAGGGAAAAAATAAGGGTAAAGGTAAAGCTAAAGCTGATACCCTGAAATAGGATTCTCAAAAATCTCATGTTGATGATGGTTCACAATGTAAGCTGAAGTATCCTTGCTTGATTTGTGATGAAGAGCACTACACCAAGGACTCTCCTCAATGGGCCGACGTGAGTAGATTGCTCAAAGGCACCCAAGTAACCACGACTGTTCTCAAAGAACCTTTTCCATCACAACAGAACTAGATGGTAGAGAAACCTTAGTCCTCTGCCCCATTTGGCTCTCAGGTCTTCATTATGAACAGTTTTGCATCCATTTCTATCGCTACCTGGTTGAAAGATTATATCGAATCATATCAAGAAGCGGGGAAAGATATCGCTGATGGTTCTCCTCCTATGCCTGATTTTGGCCCTCTTCAGATTGAAAGGCCTAGTACTGAGCCCATTGTATGACCACCTTCCAAAGGTGTACTTTGTAAGTCGTCTTACAATCCCAACACTCGTGCTGCTCAGAATTACAGTGTTGTTGAGGATATGGCTCAAGCGCCATCTGTAATTTTTTCATTAGAAGTACTTCAGAGTTGTTCATCTCAACATAAGGCCTTTTTATCTACAATCGGCAGGGTTGATCCTGCTGATTCAAGCCTTATCACTTTTGACTTGGAAAATTTCGTCCCACATCTCCCGCACCAGCTTGCGCTCATCATACAAGTTGGCATTAATGGACTAAATATTCATCGAGAGTTTGTGGACAAGGGTGCGTCTACGTGCATCATGTCGTCTGCCTGCTGGAAATCCATTGGTTCTCCATCTTTGATTTCATCGACAAATTCTCTTGAAGCATTTGATGGAAGGGAATCTATGGTGTTCTCGCTAGTTTACCGATTACTCTATAAGGGAAGATGGTCAATGTCAAGGTTGAAGTAGTTGACACCAAGCTCAATTACAATCTTCTCCTCGATCGCAGTTGGACTCATGCCATGCTGTGCGTTCTTTCCACTCTCTTTCATGTTTTGAAACTTCCACATGAAGGAAATATTGTTACTATTGATCAGTTGTCGTTCTTCACTTCTTCTTCTGAGAACAACGTTCTGTATGTGCATCAAATTTCTACTCCCTACAAGAGCATAGGGCTGGGTCTCTTCAAAGATCCTGCCCTCATGGGTAATTTTCCTCTTCCTCCACCCAAAACTATTCAGATTAATATGATCTCTCGGTCTGATGACCCATGGATCATCCCTTTGCCTAAGAAGATCGATTTCTTTGGAGATTTGATGTTGTTGAGTCCAATCGATATTGAATATTGTGAACTTATTTTAGCTTCGGAGCCTCCGCCTCCTGATCATGCTCCTTTGGGCATGTATGTTGACACTTATTCTCAATCCCCTTGTATCGGCAATTCAGATTCACTTGATCCCTTGAAAGAGATATTTCCCTCCGATGAAGCCATCGTGGAATCTATGTCTCTCGAGGATCCTCCATGGGACAATAGTCATCATCATTCCTCGTTCATGCCTGGCCTGGGGGCCATGGTTATGTGTCTTGAGAGGTTTGCATCTAAAGTTCTTTCTCCTCTGCTTTAAACGCCTATTCTGACACATGAAGTTTTTACGGAGGGTAACTTGAGTAATATCACTCAAACGATGCCTATTGACATTTCCATGAAACTGAGAGTTGTCGAGAACATCCATATCGAGGTCACCTGTTCTTCAGATGAAGTTCAGGTTTATAATAGCCTTTTCTGTGAGTTTCGTGATGTATTTTCATGGTCTTACGAAGAAATTCCTGGCATCAATCCCAGTATAGTGGTGCATGATATTCCTACCTACCCTGGTGCGAAGCTTGTTTGCTAGCGTCTTCGTCCTGTGCACCATAGAAATGTTGCCACCATTAAGGGTGAAATTGAAAAAATTCTCAAAGCTGGTTTTATCTATCTAATTCCCTTGACAAAATCGGTGTCCAACATTGTCCTTGTAGATAAGAAACAAGGTACCATTCGGGTCTGTGTTGATTATCGTGACATAAACCGGGCCTGTCCTAAGGATAATTATCCTACTCCCTTTATTGATCAAATCATTTATGACTGTGTGGGGAGTGAGATATTTTCCCTTATGGATGGCTTTTCTGGCAATAACCAGATAAACATTCTCCTAACCGATCAACATAAGACTGCCTTTATCTGTCCCTGGGGTAATTTCGCATATAAGAAGTTCCCTTTTAGCTTGAAGAATGTTGGGGCTACATTTCAACGAGCAATGTCATATGATTTTCACAATATCAAGCACATTTTTCAGCCTTATCTAAATGATCTTTCGACTCATTCAACTAAACAGAAGGACCACCCTGACCATCTCCGTCATATTTTTCTTCGTTGTCGATGCTATAACATACGGCTGAATCCACATAAGTGCATCTTGTTGGAAATGTTGTCATTGATGGCAAAGGAGATGGAAAAGGAGGAACACCTGAAAAAGAAAAAAGGCAAAGAGAGCAGCATAGAAGCATAGAAATAGCAAAAGAGGCAGCAAAGAAGTAGCTGAGGTAGAAAAGAAGCAGACAATAAGCAGAGGCAGCAGAGAGAGCATAAGACAAGTAGCAGAGGCAGCATAGAAGGAACAAAGGTAGCAAGAGACAGATGAGGTGGTGCTGCAGAGTAGTGAGGACAGTAGAAGAGGGCCATTTAATAGCAAAACTAGGAGACAGAGTAGTGAATATTGGAAGGGCCTTAAGGAGCTTAATACGAGGGTTTAATATAGTTTGCAGATGAATTATTGAGCAATTATTCATTAATTTAGTTTGTATGGCATAGAATTTGATTGAAGACTAAAACCCTGTGGTAAAGACTTAATATGTGTGAAAGGAAGGTCGATCCAAAGGGACAACGTTCCACAGAAGCGCCGAAAAAGTTAGAATCAAATTGTTTGAACATAATGTGGGTTTGAATTGCCTTCAGTATGTAAGGGTGAGAATCTGAGATTGAGGAATTCATAAGAGCTGTGAGGTTTGGGGATGGCTCCTTGAGATATCATTGCAGATATCATATGGAGGACTGACGAATGGGCTCGATGGGCGATCGAATGGTGGAGTGATCAGGTGAGCCAAGAATAAAACAAAATAGAAAGGCAACTTCATGAATGGTGTGGACTAGAAGTAATTCAAGAGTAGAGTTGTGAATTGGAGTGGTTCAGTGCACAGTCGTAGGCGGAGCTAGTTACAATAAAACGTTGAAGCATTGAACAAAACCTTGAGCCAAAAGGGAGAGGAATCTTACGAAGCAACAGTGAAGGTGAGTTAAAATAACTCTTGAGCCCAAAAGGTTATATATGTTGGGCTTATGTCTGATCCAAAGACTTAATATAATATTGACAAAGAACATTATATGTAGTGTGGGACCCCCTACATCAAATTCTGAGAATCATAACCCAAGCTAGAGGATACATAAACACAATTTCGATAATCATTAACCCAAGCTAGAGGATATATATAAACCTTGTTCCGAGAATCATTAACCCAGCTGGAGGATACATTAAAGCGGAAGCAGACACCTATATATATGCACCGCCTTATTTATGTTGCGCCTTATACATGTATGCATTCATATATATATATATATATATATATATATATATATATATATATATATATATATATATTTATTTATTTATATGGAGTGGTTTATACACAAAGGACCAGGACTATAATACAAATCATATGTATTATATCTTTTGGCGTGAGATCAAAAGAACCAAAGTTTTTTTCGCTTGGTTTTAAAACAAACAAAGCCTTATATGGTGGGACCCTCATCAATCGCATCGGAAAAAAGTTGGCAGCAGATCATATGAACAGAAATTTGCGATTGCGATTGAAGCCCGGACCCAATGGGTTTATAAACCATGATTGATATGTGTTTGAGTTCCTGCATAACAGTGATCGCATCGGAACATGCAACTAAAAGTTGCAATTGCGATTAATCGTAATCGGAGTAATCGCATCACATCAGATCGGAGTGATCGCATCGGAGGATCGAAGCATAAGAATATCGGAACATACAAATGCAAATTGCGATTGCGATTAAGTTCTGGACCCGATGGGTGTATAAACTGTGATTTTATAGGTTTGAGTTTCGGCCTAATCACATCGACACATTTAAATGAACAGTGGTCAATCGCATCGGCAAAAAAGCAGGACATCGGAACATACTACTGAGAGTTGCGATTGCAATTAATCGCATCAGAACTATCACAATCAGAAGTATTCAGAAGCAATTCATCGCATCGGGAATAAGAAAATTTCGGCAAGTGGGCCCAAGGTTTATAAGTTTAATGGGTGTTGATGAAGTCTAAGGCTTACCGACTGTTTCGTAAACATTTGAACGAAGAACGTAATGTATGTTGATATATATTATGATTGGAATGTGTTGGTCAAAGTTCATTGAGCGGAGTATAGCTAGCATGTGGGGTCCATCCAAAAGATGAGACTAAGAACAGGTCTGCTCCAAGTTAATTAATCCAAAGTTTAAGAGGAAAGGAAAGCACCACGGCACATATTTGTATACACAAAACGATACATGCACATTTCCAATATGTGGACGGTAATGCATCACATCAGAAGATAGAACAAGTTCAGCGAGTGGGCCCGTAAGGGAATTCTAAGTATTAAAACGTTTTATTATTTGTATAACGCCGAGAGTTGAATTGAAAAGTTACTTGTATGTAGCAGTTACACCATGACAGAGGACAAAAGAGCAAGCAGATCTGAAAAAGAATAGACACAGTCAAAGAAAATACAAATGCACAGCAAGCCAAGAGGTTGAATGAGTGAGTTGGAGTTTTAATTTTAATTGAATATAAATGATTTTAATTTATATTGTTGTGATGCATTGGCAAGTCCCCGGAAGAGAAAAAATATCCCACTGTAATGTTAAATTGGTACCTACAGTTATATTTTCTGAATGAGTGGATAAAAGAGATGAGAAGGCAGAAGGCAAAGAGACATGGCTGTCCATTTCGAATTCCCAGTAGAATACAAACAACCATGAAGCTATTTTGTATAAAACAGGGTAATATCCAAGGGGAGAAGGTTGCAAAAACAGAGTGAGAGAATAAGAGAGTGTGAAACAGAATTGAAGAGAGTTGAAGCAAATAAGAAAGCTGCAAGAGGTTAGAGAGAGAGAGGTTGGAGAATGTGAAATTGAGGCATAAAAGATAAGAAGAAGGAGGAGCAGAACGAGATGCAGTGAAAAGTTAGAGAATGCAGAAATGAAGTAGTGAGGAAGAGAAGAAGGAGGAGCTGATAGTGAATCTGAGAAGATGCAGAAATGATATAAGGCAGATATGAAGACTGATGCACAGCAGTGAAGATGGTACAAAACAGAGCTGATATCCAAGGTAAATCAGCAAGTGTTTTTCTTTTGAAAGAGTAAGGAAGTTGGAGCTTCCCTATCAAGTTGTAGCTTGATAGATGAGGTAGGAGCCTCCTGTAGGTTGGTGCCTGCAGAAAATAGATGGGAGTTGGTGCTTCCACATCAAGTTGTAGCTTGATAAAATGTTAGTTGTAGCTGACTGAGGTTGGAGCCTCCTGTAGGTCCGTGCCTACAGAAAATCAGTGGTGAGAGGGAGTTGGATCTTGCCTTTGCATCACAACAATAATAATATGTGGTTTTCTCCCTTTATGGGTTTCCACTTATATCTGGTGTCTTTGTGCATGATGTTTATGTGTTGATATGGTTTATCTCATCTTCTTAATACTTGCTGCTCTCATATTAAATCTGCTGTTACGTTATATTAATACTTGTTTCTCACATTCTAAGATTGCTCACATATTATGTTGATCATGAAATGAAGGTGTAAATAAGTTTTAAGGTAAAAGTTTTAAAAGTCCATGAATGTGTTAAACTGATTCACCCCCCTCCCCTCTCAATTTAACTAAGGGTTCAACACATCTTCTACATCAAATCTGGTAGACTCGTAGGGTTTATCGTTTCCAAAGACAGGATTCGCCTCGATTCGCTCAAAGTGGAGGCTATCATTAATATCCCCTCTCCATCCTCATTACATTAGCTATAGAGTCTGCAGGGGAAGGCTAACGTTTTATGCCATTTTATACCTAACTACGCCAAAGTGGCTAAAGGATTCATGCAATTACTAAAGCAAGGCATCCTGTTCCTTTCAGATGAGATCACCCAGAAGTCTTTTGATGCATTGAAGACATTACTTGTAAATGCTCCCCTATTGCATCCTCCGAACTATCATCGTAAGTTTTCCCTCCATTTAGTTGCCACTTTCAACACGATTTCCATGGTTTTGTTACAAGACGATGATGACAGTGATGAGAATGTTATTTACTATATATCTCGTAACATTCTCGATACTGAAACGCGATATGCACATGTCGAGAAGTTGGTGTTGGCTGCAATTCAAGCAGTTCAAGGTTTTCGTCATTACATCCTCTTGTGTACGGTGACTGTGATTTATGATTGCAACCCTATGACCTATATATTATCTTGACAATTGCTAGGGGACAAGTACTTGAAGTGGATTGTTTTCCTCCAAGAGTTCGATTTAGAATTTTCTACTACCAAGTCGAAGAAATCATTAGTTTTTTCCGATATTATCTGCTCCCTCCCCTCTGACTCCACTTAATCTAGTTCTGAGGAATGCATTCTGGATGATACACTTTTTCTAATTAGCACCCTCGATCCTTGGTGTAGTGATATCATCGTATATCTTCATACTTCTACCTTTAGATCTGAGTTTATGAAGGATGCTCGCTGACACATCCGTCATCAATCGCAACCTTATTGTATAGTCAGGGATACACTACTGCATCGGAGTTGATTCCATTCTCCACCGGTGTTTGACTCTCAAGGAGGCGGAGAAAGCCCTGAATGACTGTCACAGTGGTGCCTGTGGTGGTCACATGTCTGGTTATGCTACCGCACATAAAATTCTTCGTGACAGATATTTCTGGCCCACCATCTCCAAGGAATGCATTATTGTTCTTTGTAAATATCATGACTACCAGATCAATCAGTGCAAGATGCGTGCACCACCTTCACATCTCTACCCTGACATTACCATTGGTCCCCTTGTGAAGTGGGGCATCGATTTTATGATGTGTAACCCTCACTCGACTGGGGGGCATGCTTATATCATCATAGTCATTGAAAACTTCACTAAATGGGCCAAAGCAATTCCTACACTTATGGATGACGGTAAGACAATAGCTCAGTTCATATTCAATCAAATAATTTCTAGGTTTGGTGTCCTTGAAGCCATCGCTACCAATCATGGTTCCCATTTTAGGCATTATATGGTGGTGGAGTTGACTTCCAAGTTGGGTCTGCGTCACAACATCTCAACGCCGTACTATCCTTAGGCCAATGGCTAGGTTGGAGCCATGAATAAAGTTCTTGTCACCATGCTTCAATGTACGATTGGGATGCACAAATAAAACTGGCATCTCATGTTATTTTCGGCTCTTTGGGTGTATCGAACCTCAGTTAAGGATGTGATCGTATTCACTCCATTTCAGCTTATTTACAGTCTGGAAGCTACCCTTCCGATTGAGTGTGAAATACCTTCGCTCAAGTTGGTTGTTGAATTGCTGCCGAACACTTCACCAGAAGAAGATTATCTTCTCTATTTATAAAGGCTAGATGAAACTCGCCGCTTTGCTTCTTTGGTCATTGAAGCACATAAGAAGTGGGTCAAAGCTTATTTTAACCTGTCAGTTTCCCCCAGCTCTTTCGTAGAAGGAGACCTCATCCTCCTATATGACCAAACTCATGATAAGCTGGGGGTAGGTAAATTTCAACCCATGTGGCATGGGCTCTACATTGTTAAAAATGTTTTGTGGAATGGGGCCTATGAGCTCATTGATTATGAAGGTCATCCTCTGGATCAACCTAGAAATTGGTTGTATCTTAAAAATTATTATGCATGAGTCATTCATGCATGTTTTGTGTACATAGGTGTTCTTTTCATTTTTGTACATTTTTGGCTTGGTGTGCTTTGGAAGAGTTTTCCTCTTATTGGATCATTGCTTATTGTGCATATGTCTATTAAACCTTATGTCAGTTTTGCGGATGGTGCTTTCCACAGTACCCGGAACCTTTCTTCGGCAGCCTGGGTGATTTATGATCCTGCTAGTGAGTTTGTAGATCTTCAAGGTATTTTTCTAGGACGAACTACAAACAATGTCACTGAGTATAGTGTTATCATTGAATTATTAACCGAGGTGATTTCCCTCAGCATTCATGCATTTGTTGACTCACATCTTGTCGTTATGCAACTTAATGGCCATTATTCAGTTAGAAACCCTCACATCTTAAGGTTGTATTTACGTGTTTGTTTGTTGGAAAGACATTTTGATTACATTACATATCAACATATTCCTAGGCGAATGAATGCATTGACTGATACAGTGGCTAACATTGTATTAGATAGACATTTGCGTAATTTGTAAAATCATCATCACATGAAAAAGATCCATATAGGAACATAGATGTATATATATACATATTGAATGTTTGCATCAGTGTGCATCATAAGTTCAAAAAATATGTGTGTTTCTGTTACATCTGGAGACATAATGTCTCTAAAAAATATGCAGAAAGAAAACCTACGTGTTTACTCGACATGAGGCTCATGATAGCATGTCACTGACTGTACAGGTTGCCTCAGCAAGTGGTGAACTCGGTTTGACACCCCTACAATGTGTCTCTAGTATGCATGAGGAACATCGTCGAAACACGCATAGTCCAGGATCACACGGGAGATTCCGTTTAGGTTGCGCATGATTTCATCCTCCTCGCCTCCCTCACCATGAGGGGTAATATCAAAGTCGCGAGGAACTTGCCTTACTATCGGAGACATACCTATAGGTCTCTCTGGGCCAACATCTACAATTACACATGGATTTAACGTCAGAACATGCATAACAAAAAAAATCATAATACTCATGAAAATAAAAAATGAGTCTTACCAAGTACTTCATCCCAATCCTCTCCTTCTGGGAGCAGGAGATCTGTATCACCAGTGAAATATATGCCAGAGTAGGGCCAATCCTCCATGACGATCAGTTCTTGGTGGAGCGAATCAAAGAAATCTGGTCTCCAAGACATCTGTTGACCACCCCCTGACCTTGGCATCAGAGCTACCCAATAGGCCATCCATGGTTCCTGTGATGGTGGTGTTGGAACTATCATCTCCTGTCGCTGAAATATTGGTAGCCGTTCTAGGATGAACAATACCAGGATAGACGCATAGCCAAACTACTTCAGTTTTCCTTTCTTGCACTTTGTCAGTTAACGCTTCATGTTGATTGTCACTACCTCTACCTACTTGTAAAGGATCGGTGTTAAGCAATCTATAGCAAGAAGTAGCTGTGTCTTTGTAGCTTCGTGCAGTGTTTTCGATCCTACAGCTCGTATGATGGTGTCCAACACTACTTTTAGTGCCAGGTCCGGGATAGTCTGGATATCCACTTTTCTACTTCCCTATCCTTTCTGTGCCTCGAGACATACCCTGTCGATCACCATACTCATGTTCCCCATTGTGGGCTGGGTTCCAATCAGGATTGGTACTGCTCCCCTCTGCGACAGCCCTATTATGAAATAAATGTCTGAAACTTCAATCTCGAGTTCTTGATCATGAAGAATGAATTTTTCTTGATCCTCATCCCAGATACTGATTAAGTATTGTAGCAGCTCCAGTTGAGCTCTGAGGTAGGGTGTCATGAAGAATTTATTGAGCCAACAATCTATAAGGGCTTCCATGCATCTTTCATTTTCCATGGCAAGTTCATCTTCCTCACTGTGTTCTTGTTCTTTCCATTCAATCACCATTTTTCCACTTCACACTTGCAAGCACGTTTATAGGGATATAATTAGCCGAATTCAAATATTTTGATTGTTTAAATTGGGCCTATTTACTTGCATTCCTAAGCTTAAATGGTCGTCGCAGTTGGTGCGACTGTTTTTGAAACAATCGCGCCAATGGGCGCGCCCCAGTTCAAAATATTGGGCGATTGGCATGAGTCCGTGTCCGATACTCGCGCCAACCATCGTCCCCTACTTTTTGAAAATTCTTGCATGGATTTCCAAATTTAGAATTGTAGGTGATGAAAGTATAATCAAAATTTAGGGAAGGATGTTAGCTCTTACCTGGAACTGACGGATTCGAGGTTGGTCTGCTGGATTGCCCGTTATCACCACCATAAAATCACTGTCTAAAAAGGGTAACTATTGCTCCACAAGAGGTAAAAGTGAAAAGTAATTATTTTTTTACCATTTTTGTCATTTTATAACTTTTAAAAACCCTAATTAGGTTTTAAGACATATTTTTCAATTATTTCATTATGTTATTTCAAGAAATGGGTTTTACGTGTGTCTCTTGTGAAGCGAATTTTTTTTAATGCAACAACGATGAAGTAACGAGTTGTATTTTATACTTTTTTGGACTCTGTAAAAACATGAAAAATTCACTGATGGAGTCATCTTTCAGCTCTTTTCTGACTCTCTAAAACTAAAAACATTGTCGAGATTCTTGTCGTTTTGAACTTGTTAAATGGTTGTGAAACGATATCTACCCAGTATACGTTTACCCCTTTTTCGGGCTGGGATAGATTATTTATGAAAAAGGAATACGGTAGCCTATCACGACTAAGAGGTTCTCTCAGACATTTTTTTCTACCTTTTCGGATCTGAGGGAATATTTACGAAAAGGGACCTGCTGGAGTTTTCTTTTTTTCTTCTTTTCAAACTCTCTAAATATGAAAAGATGTCAAATTCTTCCTTTGTCAGACTCGTTAAACCTTGATGACATCGGAAATCGTCACCATGACATTACCCAAGTTCCTCCTTCCTAGGACTCATAAAATGTACTAGGATAGATTTTTCCAAAGGACAAAATTACAATACAATCATATGCTATCCCCTTCAAGCTTGTTTAAAAAAAAAAAAATGGTGTACTCGCCCGAAATGGTGGGGGAAAATGGAACCAATTTTTAGTCTTGTCAGCAGTATGTCTCTCTTGAACATGACACTCGTCTACATTCATGTCGGGTTTGGGATATCTCATATCATCATTTTTTCCTCCATGGGTTTGGGTAATACGTTTTGACCTCTCATCTGCTCTTTACCATGTCATCATGACCTCAGATCCCTTGATGTCAAATACTACCAAATCCAGAGTCATGTCGCTGATATGTTCAAGAGAAGTTTGCCTTTGCAGTTTTCAACCTCTCTCTGATCCTCTGTTCAGTCCTAATTCACTATCATCATGTTCCTCTGTCTCATGTCGATATTTTGGGAAACATTATGGCCCTCCTTCGACCAGGTCACTTCTTGTCAACTACAACTCATTATCTAGGAAGTTGGTCTAGAGACTCCCTACCGGTACCTTGGAGCTTGAATGCCTTAATGTCAAGTTCTTCGCATTCGACAACAGTTCCACATCATTGGCCTTTGATTGAGTGATTCTATGGGTGTTCGATGCCAGATCACTATTCACATTCCATGGATTGTATCTGTTGTACCTTGGGATCCATTGTCATTATTGGTGGTTTCTCTCGTGCCTGTTAACAAATTTCATCATTGGTTGGTAATCAGGTGACTTTCTTGCATGTTCGACTTCAGCTCACATATTTGCATGCTTGAATTTGTACTTCTCTGGGTCGAGATGGAGCACAAGTCCCTAGTTTTTGTCTGATAATATCCAGGTTGTGGGATATTATGGTTTATCATGAATTATTGCATGACTCTTTTGATTGGATAGTTGTGACCATACGTGAGTCTATTTGTTGATCCTTATTTCTGGATGGCTGCGTCCATACCTCGGATCTCAGTTTTTATGTACTCTATTATGGATGGTTGTGCCCATGCCACATGTTCATGTATCAGAGGTATCAACTATCTTTTTACTTGTAGGTCTTCCGACAGTGGTGTTTGGTTCGAACGCATTCTCATAAAGCATTTCACCCCTCCCTCTCTCTCAGACCTCATGCTTTAGGGGGCATCTATTACACAACATTTTGTCACCATCTCTGCCATCCCCATCCCACACATTGTACGATAATTTCGGTGACTAATAAGAAGTGTCATGCCTTCCAGCATTAAAATACCATCATTGCATCCCTTTACATGAGGAAAACATTCCTTCTGTTGACAATTCCCTGAGTAGACCATCAAAAACACATATTTTTTCATTGGCACTAGTATACCGTTATGTCGTCGCGTCAATGAGGAAGATTAACACTGGGCCCCATGCCCATTGGCGCTCTGTCTCAGTGAGCTACCCATGCCAAGCTATTTTTGGAATGATTTTTAAATATAGAGGCAAATTTTCTATCCTAAAAACTTCGTGGGTGAGTCAACCTAGGTAGTTCGACTGAATAACCACGACCATCCTCCTTTAGCCTCTTGTTTCCACCTTTTGGGGGAACCTCCCAAAGGATAATGCCTCCCTTCCAATATTGTAGGGATCCCAAGCTCCTCCTCTCCCTATATAAATAAAGCTATCTCCCATTGATACACTAGCTGAACAATTATAGTTGAATAGCTGAAGAGAATCGCTGAACATTTTTCTAGTAAGATAGAGCAGAGAAAGAGACCTTTGTCGAGAGAGAGCTTAGCTTGTGTCTATTGAAACCTTAGTTAAACTGAGAGGGGGGGGGGGAGGGGGGTGAATCAGTTTAACACATTCATGGAATTTTAAACTTTTCATTAAGAATTATTTACACCTTCATTTCATGTTCAACTTAATATGTGAGTAATCTTAGAATGTGAGCAGCAAGTATTAATATAATGTAACATCAGACTTAATATGAGAGCAACAAGTATTAAGCAGATGAGATAAACCATATCAACACATACACATCATGCACAGAGACACTAGATATAAGTGGAAACCCATAAAGGGAGAAAACTACATCTTATTATTGTTGTGATGCAAAGGTAAGCTCCAACTCCCTCTCAACACTTATTTTCTGTAGGCACCAACCTACAGGAGGCTCCTACCTCAATTCTGCAAGCGACAACTTGCAAGGAAGCTCCAAATCCCACCAATTTTCTGCAGGCACCAACCTACAGGAGGCTCCAACCTCAGTCAGCTACAACTGACATTTTATCAAGCTGCAACTTGATGTGGAAGCACCAACTCCCATCTATTTTCTACAGGCACCAACCTACAGGAGGCTCCAACCTCAGTTAGCTACAACTGACATCTATCAAGCTACAAATTGATAGGGAAGCTCCAAATTCCTTACTCTTTCAAAAGAAAACACTTGCTGATTTACCTTGGATATCGGCTCTGTTCTGTAGCATCTCTTCTGCTGTCCATCAGTCCTCATATCAGCCCTGCATCATCTCTGCTCAGCTCCTCCTTATTCTTGTCTCACTGCTTCATTTCTGCATTCTCTAAATTTTCACTGCATCTCGTTATGCTCCTCCTTCTTCTTATCTTTTCTACCTCAATCTTCTATACTCTGCATTCTCTTTCCTTACACTCTCTAACTCTCTAACATTTCTATGCATATCAAGGTGATATTACTTATAGAGATTTCTTGATGACTATTTGTTTTCCTCTAGGAATTTGAAATGGATAGTCATACTCCTTGGTCTTTTGCCTCCTCATTTCTTTTCAGCTCACTCAGAAAAATATAACTGTAGGTACTAATTTTAATATTACAGTGGGATTTTGTTTTCTTCCGGAGACTTGCCAATGCATCACAAACAATAAAAAACAATTACAACATTCACATTTTGGTTTACATAAAAGCAATTTTACTCAGCCCATTTTCTGGCTTTTGGCTTTGTTGGACTTGTCTTTTCTTCTGTTGTCAAGGACCTATTCTGCCTTCTTCTTCTCACTGTCTTCTGCATATTTTCCAGTTTTTTGTGCTTGTACATTTGTCAAATTCGTTCCTGTGCATATTCTTGTTCACTGTACTTTTGTATCTGCAGTTGTCATGTAACTGTTTTGCATACTTTATTGTTTACTGCAATTTTGTGCACCTGTGCATGTATAACTTCTTTTCCAAGTTTAGTCCCAAATTTTTCTTCTTTCTATGCATATAACCATGCATCTCCAACTTTCAGGCCTCAATTTTTCTCAATCTGTGCAATTTTTCATTCTACTGCTGAACTAGCAATTTCAATAAGCATATCTGGATACTCTAGAACTATGCGGAAGCTTTGATAGTTTCTCATACATCTATGGTTATGAAACCATATTATAAACCTCCTTCTTCAATAATGTGAAAGCTTCTTTTTAAGAGGTTATAAACCAAATGTCCATTAGAACTCTTTATGGTTATCATATGTGTTATTACCCATTTCACATGAATATCCAACCCTTGACCTTTGCACTTATATGCTTGGTTTAGAACAAATGTAATATTGGCTCACGACATTTCTATAAACATAATATACCAATATATTATACATTTTTCTACCCAGTGTTTCAAAATGCTGCATAGTATCCATGACTTTGGCTTAAACCCTGACGCATCAACATTCTATATATATGAACATAAATATACTCTTACATGCTCATGGTTTCCTCATAAAATATATTCCCCACTTCAATTGTTACGAACATTAACGCGCCGCTGACTTATATTAAAACCCAACAGTAATATATATCCATGTAACCTTTCGGGCCCTACAACAATATTTAATCTCTGACTTTGGATTAAACAAGCCAATAGGCCATAAGGTCCACCAGTCCCACTAATCATATAACGTACCTTGGCGTTATGTCACCCTTCTCATCTGATGGCAGAGAGCATGTCGCCTTTCCCCGTGTGATCTGACAGATATCGCTTGGCTTAGATGCATGAACTATAATGCGTGATGAGAGCGATTTCTCTAGACCACTTGAGGCCACGTGTCAGGCAGTCAATGGAATCGCTCCAAATTCTTGAATACTTCTCACCCTACGAAGGCAGTGCGATCAAAATCAGAAACACGCCTTTAATTTTCACTCCTTCGTGGTTCCGCTGCTTTCTCCTTCAAGGTTCCATCCGCCTTTATTATTTATGAATTCCGCTCTTCGCCTTCAATGAAACTCGCTTTTTTCCACACACAGCTTCGGCCTCTGCCTATTTCAACAATACGCATCTCTGTTTCACTTATGCCGGTTAAACGATGAGAATGGGAATTTCCTCCAGTCGAATTTCATCGGGTTCAATTCAACACAGGCCCAATCTGCGAATTAAACTCAGAGGTAGTCAAGGTCGACTCCCCTGTATTCCAGTCACCTTACAAAGTTCATAAAAACATGAGGTTTGAATTGTAGTCAATGGGCAGGCTTGACATCAATTCATGGGTTAGAACAGAGTATCAATCAAAACCACTAGCATAACAATCAAACTAATTACACAGAGCTCATACTGTTCATAAATTCTACCTAGTTAATTGTGTTCCACTGATATTTCAACAGCCTACATACATATAGCTCAATCACCGAGGTTCGTATTGGTTACAAGGATGAATTAGGAACACATTCTCATCACTGAATGCGCAGACAAACTTTAAACAAATCACAGAGTCTTCATTACACCCAGCTCACGGGTTATAGGTATTCTCCACACATAATTCTTCATGCAGAGTTTATTCCAGGTCCACTCTTAATTCTATCTTCTCCAGCATTCATCTGCAGCTGTATTGTTGGGTGTGGAGTCTAATTATCTTGTTTGCTTTGTATCACAGCGTTGGACCCCTGTACCATAAAAGGGGCGGCAATGCCACCCGTAATTATTCACTACCGTGGGGGGTCTAGGGGGGGCGGCAGCGCTTTTCGGATCCCCCCCTTGGCAGGAGTTTTCGGGGGAAGCGCCCCCGAAGCTAAAAACATATGTAAAATTGCCTTGTAAAAGTATAGTAATTTCTAGTCAATATGGGCTATTCATTAGGCAAATGATCTGACGGTAGAAGTTATGTTTAGATTAGGGTTTTTTTCCCTAGAAGGGAACCCCCTTGTATATATAAGGGTATTGTATTATGGCTGTGTATTATGTGTGTATTCTCGGAGTGAGAAACAAAGAGGGAGACTGTGAGAGAGAACAGAGGATATTACAACGGATCTGCTCTAGGTTTTGTCTCTTCATTTTTACTGGATAATAGAAAGGAAGGACTGGTTGTTCAGGGTGGACTTAGCCCAAACTGGGTGAACCACGTATATCTGTGTCTCTCTGGTTTTATGTGTTTTGTGTGCTTGTATTTTTCCGCATATTTTATGTGTTGCATTGCTCCATAATATATAATTTTCTAACATGTATTAAACCCCTAATACATAAATAAACCTTTGTATTAAACTCCTTCAGGCCCTTCCAATCTCCACTGCTCTCTCTCTCCAGATCTGCTATTAAATGACCCTCTTCTACTGTCCTCACTACTCTGTAGCACCACCTCATCTGTCTCCTGCTGCCTTTGTTCCTTCTATGCTACCTTGCTACCTCTCTGCTTCTTTGCTATCTCTGCTGCTCTCTTTGTTGCCTCTGCTACTTGTCTTATGCTCTCTCTACTGCCTCTGCTACTTCTTTGACTGATGTTGCTCCTTACTTCTCTTTTTGCTATCTCTGCTACCTCTCTTTTTGCTTCCTCTAATCCTTGGCTATTTTTTTAGGTGCTCCTCCTTTGTCATCTCCTTTGCCATCAATGAAAAAATTTCCAACAGTGTCCTCGCTTCATCCCAATTCTTGACGATCCTTCGAGACACGCTTCGAATGAACCCACTAAAGGAGGCTGCGACATCAAGACTCCGGTTGTAATCTCTTTCTTCTATTTATATATGTACATGACTATTTTCTAGTTCCCATTTTATGTTAATATGGTTTATGTTATGTAATGTCTTTAGTCCTCCTTGAATGAATAGTTAGCTACGAATGCAATTATTGTCTTGTATGTTTCTCTTATATTTGATCTTTGTGTAGGAATATGAGTACCATTGTTGAAGGATCGCGACCTATCGGGATAGAGATCAAGAGGCCGCCTCTACTACAGCTACAACAATGACATTGGACTCTAAGTAGGACGATCTATCCCAAACTATTTCATTCGTTAGCTAGGAACCTACACCTTAGCTTGTTCCCTTGTTGCTAGACCTACTCTAGGGCTATAGGGATCGTCTCTATCCGCAGAGAGGATTTACGTTTCCAATAGGAAGGTTGCCTTAAAATATGCTATCATTTTCTACTACTTGTACAAGGTTAGAGAGAACCTTTTTTTCGCTGGGTCCCGCCTTTCGTTGAACCAGTTTCGTGCGTGCACCGGAATCAGTTGATCCACCTTTTTATTGAGGTTATCCTAGCCAGAATGCACTATAGATGGATAGATCATAGTTTCCGTAACAAATTAAGTAACAAATGGTAGCGGGCGGCTTACCTATTTGATGACTGAGATTCCTTGAGCTTAAAATGAAAACATTAATGGATGGGCCTGAGACACAACGACGATATTAATGCCTTTTCTTCCCTTAGTTGATTGTACAGATTGGAAGAGCGAGGATTCAAACAATAGCCATAAGATTTTATTATCTATTATGTGCACGAGGATGGAAGAATTACACAATGTAGCATACCACTTGGCTTCGCACATCTGTGGCTCTATTTCCAGAAATTGTGTTTACTCTGGGGTTTTCCAACCAATGAGGGCTATCAACAGCAGGAGCCAAGCGTAACAGAAATGGTTTCCCTCCTCTTGTGCTTCACGCACATTCTCCATAAACTCTCTGCATAAATATTGAGACCAGTTATAGATGAATCCTTTTTCACACTATCCTGCGAGAGTAGTATTTGCGTAGGAACCTCTTTAGGTCTATATTTGGGCATCATCCTATAGGCGAATATGAGCATCCCAAATTGAATATATGGGTCATTGATCTCACTCATTACGAACCGTTTTTTATGGCGAGACACTTGGTACTTCACTTTGATTTTGTTGGCCATGCTTTTCTCTTGTGATTTTCCTCCAAAATCCACCATGGGATCTACGCCTTGATCATGAAGTCCTGTGATCTGATGGATCAACGCAACATAAAATGGTATGCGCTCTCCCAACCATAGTTCTTCATCATGTACGAGTGAAAGAAATTGGCACACGCAAATTTCATTTATTGGGTTGCGCCCGAAGTGTGGGACTTGTAAAAAATTCAAAAGCCCTGCCTTGTGCAGGCAAAACACCCATCACTGTGGCTCAAGGTGCACAAGGCCCCCCTCATATGGCACATGATCTAGATAATTCTCCAGTGCAAGCTCTAGAAAATTTTCAAAATCAGCAATGTCCCAATCTTCCATCTTCAACTGTGGAACTTTGGTGAACATATTGCCTTCAACTGGGACATTTTCAGTAATTAGTGGCATGTTAATAGTTGACCACACTTTGTCTAGATATGTTGGAAATCTAACTAACATTTTGCGTGGTGCGACATAGGTTAAAAACCATGAGAATGGGGCCAATTCGACCACATCCTCTTCCTCCTCCATAATAGTCTTAAGGAGCTCTGCCATGGGTCTCTTCTAGTGCTCAGCTACAGTGGAGCGTGACTTTAGAGTCTTTTCCCTGGGGAATTTATGGGTCCCTAACGTCTAACATTTCATAGACTTTGTGGGTTTAGGTGTTTCAGCAACTGGCGTAGCAGGATCCTCTTCAGGGCGTGTAGCTGTCATGCTAGGTGGAATTAGTAACGCAAACCCCTACGGCACAACTCCTCCTAAAATCTTGGATCCAAACCAGACATAGACATTGAATAAGCTGCAGAAATCAGAGATCTCAAGGTAGATAATTTACACAAAAATAAAAGGGAACTATTGCGACCACATAGGTCATATTTATAGTTTTTGTATGTCTTCAACGGTCCCTTATGGATTAATGCGTCTAAATAAATGAAAAAATGGTCCTAAATCTGGAAAAATCTCTTCATTAAATGCAACCTAGATGCTCCCATAAACGGTAATAAAGTTGTATTTTCCATATTTACTCTTCCAAAGGCTATATTTTGGCACCTCTACGACCCATTCAACCTCCTCGCGCAACTACAGCATGTGTGTCGCGCCTTCCTGCGCATCCTCCATCTTGGTTGCGCAGATCCAATACTACGACCATATAGTCATTTGATGCACACAGGGTCATCCTTGTACGACTACAATCGACTTTCATTGACATACTTGGGAAGATATTCTCCGCTAAATGTGGCCAGGCACACTGCACCTCCATCAGTGATCTACTTAACAATATATGGCCCTAGCCAATGCATCTTTAACTTCCCTGGGTGGTGCAAAAACTTGTTGTCATATAGTAAGACCAAATCATCTTCCTTAAATACCTTTTGCCTAATGGGCCTATCATGCCATGCCTTTTCATGTGCCTTCTAGACCTTCTTATGGAAATTTTCAATAAAGTGATCTTCTTTCGGTGTGACCAAATACGAAAATCGTTCCTCCATAGCATATGCTTCCGCCTTATTCATGAATGCTACAATGCGCAGGCTGGGAATAATATACTCCATCGCCAACACAACTTCTTGCCCATATACCATCCTCGATGGTGTCTTATCAGTCAACCTTTTACATGTGGTTCGATATGCCCAGAGAATTGTGGGTATGCTCTCATCCCAATAATTTCAGTTAGAATTGCACACCTTGGTAAGCACAGTCTCCAATATCTTTTTGAAAGCTTCCACCGCACATTTCTCTTGTGGGTGATAGGGAGTTCTCTTCTAATGATGCATCTAGAATTCATCTTTCAATGCTTTAACAGTTTCTTTCACAAAATGCGTATCCTGATCACTTATTAGAATCTTAGGACATCCAAAGTGAGTCACAATATTCTCAAAGATGAACTGCACAACTATATCTGCAGTACAATCCTTCACAGACTTAGCTTCAACCCATCTGGTTACATAGTCAGTCGCAGTGATTATGTAATGTGGACCACTCTTCTTTCCTAGAGGGTTAATAGGTCCAACAAATTCTATAACCCATTTCTCAAATTCGTGCAGTTCCACCTGAAGATGAAAGGGCATCTTATCTCTGTGTGACGAATTTTCGGTCCTCTGGCATACATCGTATGTGAAAAAATGCACATAAGCATGATTGTGGAATGTGGGCCACCATAGCCCAGCTCACAAAATATTTTTCGCGGTTGCCTTTCCTACATAATGACCACTAGCAATCCTTCCATGAGCTTCATCTAAGATTGCATGACTTTCATACTCCAAAACATATCTTTGCAGAACTTAATCTTCACCCATCTCGTAGAATGGGCTAGCAATAATAGTGAAGTCTAATGTGAAAGCCACAAGCTCTTTCTTCTATTGAACTGTATATTCTTTAGGCGCTCGTCGAGTAGTTAGGAACTGAATAATATCATGGAAATTCTCATCAACTACCTTGATCGCAAAAAAATTCATATCTCGAAATCCATCCTCAAGTTCGTAGGTTCTTCACCAGTCTCAATGTGTGACATATGGTCTGGCCCAACATTCAAAATTCCTGGTTTCACAGTGATATCAAATTCATACTCTTGGAATAGAAACAACCACCTGCATATCTTCCCCCCAAAACAGGCTTTTTGACCAAGTACTTTAAAGAAGAATCATTAGTAAACATCTTGAAATGCCATCCTAGCAGGTAGTGGTGGAATTTCTGCAGTGCATACACCATCGCTAATACTTCTCTTTCTATTGTTGAATAATTACTTTCTGCTCTTGATATTTTTCAATTGGAATATGCAATAGCGTGATCAAACTCACCAGCTCTTGGTTGTGCTAAGATAGCTCCGAGCGTGATACAAAAGGCATCAACATGCACCTAAACACCTTTGACCAATTTTGAAAGACCAGTATGGGCACAGTGACCATATTTTCATTCAACAATTCAATGCTCTTATGACACTCCTCATCCCAGCAGAACGTCTCATTCTTCTTGAGTAGTTTCTCCATGGGCATAGTTATCGGCACATAACCTTGAATGAACTTCCGGTAATAGACCATGTGACCCAATATTTTGCGCAGTTGTCTGACATTCTTAGGTATCTCCAGATTAATTATTATTGTGATCTTCACAGGATCTACCATCAACCCTTGCTGGCAGACAATGTGTCCCAGCAATGTCCAAAATGGCACATAGAATATACATTTATTCAAGTTCAATGAGATCTGATACTTTCTACAGGTATCCAACATTAAGCGCAAATTGGATACATGCTTTTTCAATAGCCCAAAAATAGTCCAATCATCAAAGTATACTTCCAGGAACTTATGAATAATCTCCTTGAAGGTTGCTACCAATATGCGCAAGAAGATGGCAAGTTCATTCTTCAAGCCAAAGGGCATGACTGTATACTGGAAATATACCCATTGAGTTGCAAAGGTAGTCTTACTACGATCTTCTCACGCAGTCTTGATCTGATGATACCCTAAAAAACCATATGTGAGTGAATAAGCTTCTTCTCCTCCGACATTGTCTAGGATCTCATCGGAGAATGGAGTTGGGAATGGATCATGCACACAAGAATTATTCAACTTGCGTAGGTCTACACAAATCCTGATTTCTCCTTTTTTCGTATTGTCTTACACTACGATGTGACTCACCTAATCATATTCTTATACTGGCTCTATGATGCCTGCAATAACCATATTATCCAACCCTTATTTTACCCTTTGCTTATATTTTGGATTCAACCTGTATGGGCACTTCTTTACCGGGCGTGCATAAGGTTTCAAAGTGATATTCATAACTCCAAGTTCTCCAATTATTCCTTTCAACTCTGAGAACTTTTTAGGGAAAAATACGTGATATTCATTCAGTAACTCAACAACTTTTCCTATTGTGTCATCATTCCAATAATCTCCAATATTTTCCAACTTTGGCTGCTCTTCAGATCCAATATTCACCTACCGAATATTCAGAGGTTTTGTGACATCTAGTGAAGCGATCGAGGGACAAAAAATTGTGTGCTATCCCTCAGATCCTAGAATAGTGATATTCCTTGGATTATCTTCATTCTCTTCAATCGCCGGATTTCTGCAATTCACAATATCCTTCGTCTGCACATCCCATGCTAGCGGAGCGCATTATATCACTAGCTTTGTTGTATCAAATATAACTTCTATAATGTTATGAAATTCTTCACCAATCTTGTCAAACCCACTCTCAAAGCTAAATGTTAGAATGAAACTATTCATTAATGCAGACCACTCACTAGTACCTCGACGCACCTCTATCTCCAGATTCCAGTTAGTAGGTACATTCCCCAATGTGTGAATGAACATGTGGACCCATTCCGGCCTTAGTTCTATGCCCCATACCGGATTCATATATCCATATGTCTGCGTGGATCATCCTTTCCAGGGTAGACTTCTTCCATATTGATAGTTGGACATTGAAAGTGTATTCTCATCATGCACGCACATTCATCCCAATTTTCCATATTTTCTTTATGAGTCTCCAACCATCATGGTGGAGTAATGCATAGTCTGAGATCCAAGGCATGGAATCTCTGTCCTTCTGGGAAAATTATTTCAAGCTCTCCTAAAAACATGTTTACATCAGTTAAACCACTATAATGTGGTAATTCATGTACCTTAGATGTTATGCATCAAAGAGATCGGGTCACTCGATTACAACAGAGCACAAATACTTCATGCAACTTGTTCTGCCAGTTTTCTAGTTCACCAGAATCTGAGAAACAAGAGTTTTCCTTTTCCCAATTGAGATTTCCATCAATTTTAGGGTTGATCCAATCTTCCTCATGAAAATTCAACTTATAGATCTAGTCAATATCATCATCAACACGCACAAAAACTGTGTATCTTTGTCCTTCTGCAGGGTCTAGGGGAATTATGAATCTCGTTCCATTGCTCTCAAACTCCATTATTTGCTTCTTCAAGTTTATGACACCATCAATATCAATATCAATATCCTATTCTAATCCCAATAGTGCAAGATAAGGATTAGTATCATCCAAAATTTGTATACCTTCGAAATTTGCAAGCATCTTAAAACCTTCAATACTGACCACGACCTACGACAACCTTCATAATAGAATCATTTTCTACTGATTTTCCAAGCGTAGTTGAATAGTGGACCATTCCAGCTTGGTTTCTCACATACATTGCAAATTTTTCTTGGGTAGAACATTTTCATTGGACCCTAGATATAGAATAACCTAATCCATCTCATAAGCACCGATCTGTGTAATCATACACATCTCTCGCCCCATCCTCTTCATATTTTTATAGATTTTGTTGACAAATTTCTGCTCTATCAGCGGTTGTTCCTTCTCTGTGATGTTAACTATCATGTCCTGAAGGTTCTCTACTACCTTTTTGTTGCACAATAACTTAATGCAAGATTGTAAAAATGGCTTGATTTATTCATCTACCCCTGCCTCCTTTGTGGGTCTATCTGATGTCAACACACTTCCTTCTATGAACTTCTTTCGCGCTTCAACAAAATTCTCCTTTGGGCACTGTAAATCAAATCCCTCTTTATTCTCAGGTACCTTACGAATCCAAAGGTCAGTATCTGACTGCTTTCCCTTATCTTCATTAGTGGCTACACCACTCCTAGTGACCACATTCACGTTAGGATCTTCCCCGTAGGTTTCTGCTCTAAAAATATTAATATTTTGCATCAGAGTCTATGTCTTTTTCTCCTGCATTTTATCAATCAAAACAGGGCAATATTCTATCACATGGTCAAAATTTCTACAATACTTTAATGATTTTCACGCTGGATTTGGACAGTCACGTGCATAGTGAGCAACATCTCCGCAATTGTAGAAAATAACCTACCCCCTTCCTCGACCAACTGATTGGCCTCCTTGTCCTCTTCCTTTGCCATGGAATCCACCACGCCTAGAGGGGGATGCTGGTGAGGTAGGCTCGGCCTTCATTCTATATATTTTATTTTTTTCCAACATTATATCACAAGTTCGACTGTGCTGCTCGTCATGTCCCAGTGACTAACATAATATACAAAACAAATGCTTTAGCTCAGGTTGATATTTTCCGACCCTTGGAAATAAATCTGTTTCATGCAATCCCACAAATTGACATATTGTGCACCATACTGTGCTCTTTACACTAGTACAAAATGGCTAATTAGTTACTAAAAAAATGACTAAAATTTGCATATAAACAACTATTTTTTGGCCAGTGACCAATAGTAGCTAATTTACAGTATCTTATAACACGACCAAATTTTAGTCGTTTGTATCTTAGTCATTAATTGGTTATCTCAAATTTGTTGTCTAGTAGTATATTTGGTCATTAATTTCGTCACTTATTGGGTAATTAATTTAGTCATTGATTTGGTCATTGATTTGATAATTAATTGTCACAATTAATGACCAAATATAAAAAAATATATTACCATATGATCACCCAAGAAAACCAATTAATGACCAAAGAAATATGACCAAAATGTTGGTCGTGTTATAAGATACTATAAATTAGCTACTAATAGTCATATATGTGCAAATTTTAGTCATCACTTGAAACCAATTAATGACCAAAGAAATATGACAAAATTTTGGTCATATTATAAGATATTGTAAATTAACTACTAATAGTCGTATATATGAAAAATTTAGTCGTCATTTGTAATCACAAATTTATCATTTGCAGTGGTCATTTATCTTTTTTTTGGTAATTTCATATTCATTATATAAACAACTAATCTAGTAGTTTATATTCATTTCATTTACTTTCATTATTAATCATTATAAATGACTAATTTAGTCATATATTAATTTTATTTGTATGATTTAAAAAATTTCATACAATGTACATGTTCATCTAATATGAAAACACAAAGTTGCATATGTTAATTACAATACTAAACAATATGATGTGAAACTATAACTAATTTCAACCACATAAATTATATTATATGAAATGTTAAAGTATTACAATATGAGTTTCCAACTTAATATTGGTTGGACTAAAATTTAAACATGAAATGATGTTTCATCACTTCAAAACATTATCATTGTGGTACTAGAGCATTGCAGGTGAATTCACCAACTTTGAAGACTTGACCATTAGTCTCTATATGTGTGTCTTATGTAAGATATTGTCTCTAAGGGTATTGCCAGACCAATTCTCCTCTCTCTCTTTTTTCATTTGTCGCTCCAATGTTATTGCTCTCATTTTCTTCAATTCCTACTTCTTACCATCAATATTGAGTTCCTTTTCTAAAGATAAAAGAAGATACAATGCAGAGTGTAAGACATGAAAGACAATAAACACTAGAATATAAACTAGATTATATTACAAATAGTTTATACGACACATACCTGAACATGAGCAATGTCAAAGCTATTTTTCCCCATACAAGTAAGAAACTCGAACAATTTTTCTTCAATGGGGCGATAGTGGCCGCTATAATGTAGCCCAATGACTTGTATAAAAAAAGAAAATAAAATGTCACCATATATAGAAAAGAACACCTTAGTAACTTGGTATTCAACTTTCAGGGAAAGCTTAGGAACAATGATGTCAACTAAGTTATATGCTAAAAATATTAAGATGATAACTTGTGAAAGAAAATAATCTGAGGTGTGATGTTCACAACAACATTTCATTTTCTAGCGCATGAACTGGGTCAAGTATATAAACAACATCTACTCAAATAACAACATGAAAGTAAAATTTTCTGATAGTCATGAAAATATTTTAACACAAAATAGCTATAACGATTCCAATCAATATCGTGCAATATTAATCTCATCTTCAAGCTTTGGTTGTTGCTTAAATGGACATGATACCAAGTATTTTCAATTTCATAGCTCAAAGACACAACAAAATGAAAAGAAACGTCCAAAATACAATCAAACAATAAAGAGAGGATATCATGGAATGGAAATTACAATTATAATTTTTTTTTTTTACCTATCCATCGATGTTGTGTCTGGCATCCCTAAAACATTTTCTTGCCAAAAATAACCATGAGGTGAAATAATCACAACATTAAAAACCATAGGAATTCATACTAGAAAAATTTCCAAATTTGATGGCTCAGGTGCCTAAAGGATATCTAACAGCAAATGAATCATATCCAAGACATGTTATGTATTGTCTCCCCATCTTTTTTCCAATCACATTTCCTGTAACGTGCCCACAACAGAGTCAAGTAACAATCAAACGAAGACATTGACATTTTTTTTTATCTTTTATATCTATAAAATTTAAATCTGATTTGTTTCATGAACATATTAACTCATATTTAAAGCCTTCCTAACATATGAGAAAGTTTCAATCAAGTAGGACATCAGAAAAATCGACCTCAATGAGGTCCTCAAACAATTTCTACAATATCAATATTTTTCTTCTTGTGATATCTTGGGTAGAAAAAAGAACATATATGCAAAAGAAAAATGCATATATTACTTATGTTCAAACTTTATATATGGTGTATTCTTAAGCATCTTTTTCAGATGTTCCTCTGCCTTAACCAAAATGAACTGTAGCTTGGTTAAACTATGTATATTTTCATTCAACATCAATTTCTACAAGATAAATGTCACACATTATTCTTTCTCATTTATCAACATGCTACATATGATAAATTGAAAGTTACATAAAACCAAGAGAAAACATTTTCTAACCAAAACAAACAAACAAATAGTGCCTCTAATAAAACTTCATTATAAAATTAGCAAATGAAAATAGAGTGGACCATTTTTTTTGTTTGACTTTGCCTATTTTTGTTATGAAAGTTCTCCAGGAACCAACAAATGTGAGGGAAGTTGAAAATATGAAAAAAATTATGTTGACCTAATTTGTAGACTTCTTCAAAATTATGTGAATGATGTCATTTTCAGATGTGGTAAATCTCATAATAAGATATGGCACATTTGATGCAAATATTAAATATAAAATATTGTGGACATGGAATGCATTCTAATAAATTACAACGAGATGATTATCATGGGCCTCCACAGGTTATAGTTCCTTAGTATGTTAGTATTTATGATAAAAGAGAGACGGAAACGATAAGTATGGGTGGTCCTAGTGTGTATGGTGGATATCTTCAAGCAAAGGTCACCATCTCAATGAACCTAGGTTCTGACATGGTAAAACTGGATCTAGTCTTCACCCAATTTCATTCCATCATAATTTTTCAAGAATCAAGAGGACATAATGTTCCTTTAGCTTATAATAGGGTTTCTTTTGAGGTTATAGATAAAGGTTATCCAAAGAAAATTGATTTTTGGGCTCCAAGAGATATGGATAATTTAAATGATAACAATTATATATTTGTTTCCCAAGATTGAAATGTAGGGATACATTTTGTGGATTTTACTAATAGATAGAATGAGATAAATAATCCATGAGGAGAATCTACTGGTCATTGTGATTAGGGAAATACTCGGAGAAAATAAGACTTTAGGTTCAAATCAAAGATGGTGTTGATTCTTGTAGCTCCTCAGTTGCCGGTAGTTTTTAAGGTAGGAAATTTGGTTCTTCAAGGGTAGGGTCCTTCAGCTAATTAATTGCATCTTCCTTAATCCTATCACCCAAAACTAAAACATAATCAATAAAGAGTAAATATGTCAAGTTTAGGGAAATTCCTATTTGTATATTTGTCAAGATTATAGTTCTTTTTTACTTAGTTATAACTATGTTGAGACCACCTACTACAGTCAAAAATAGCAAAAATTTGAACTATCCTTGTCAAAGTTGCACCTCCACCATCATTCCTATTATCTGTAGTCTCTAAGGTTACGCCCATATTTTCTTGACATGAATTTGTGGTTGAGATATATAGTGTAGATTGTACACTTACTCCATCCTTAACAAGAAGCTTGCTAGAGGTACTGAAATCAAATTCTGGATTTCCCTTCCCTTCAACATTCTTATTGGTATCTAGTCCACAACTATTTGCATATTTGTTTTCAACTTTCATGCCTAGACTCCCCCTAGTAGAAGATGCATCTTTCTCATCTCCACCAGAAGTCTGAGAAGATTCAGCTTCTCATGCACTTGCTTCTTTATATTGTGGAAGAAATGATGCACTATATACATATGGACAGGACACACAATAATTTTTATTTTATGCATTTCTAACTGCAATAGCACGTTTATCGGTCGTAGCTAATTTTCTCTCAACACCTAAAGATGCATTAGACTCTGAAGTTGGAGAATATTTTCTATCCAAATGGACAGAACCTCCATCAAATGTACAACTTTTCCCTATATAGGTTACAAATATTGTTCTTTGAGAAAGAAAACACACAAAATTTTCTTTTTGCACAGAACTCATGTCTTTGAAATCAGCATTTACATTGGTATTTTCAAACTTGGCACAAGGATATGCCATTGCAATAGAAACATGGTGTCCCCTTGCATGTGTACAATAAACCTGCATTAAATTTGAAGCAATAGTTATAGGTATATCTGTTTGGCCTTTAAAACAGACAGTGCTTGCCATCTGTGTTTCCTCAACTGACCGCAACCTTAAATCATTCTCTGTATAAATGCATTCTTTGTTCTCATTTCCTTATGATAAAGGCAACACATCTGCATTTGATTCATTAGCAGTTTCTCTATATCTTCCCTGGTTATCTCCATTTGCAGGTATATGTCATTCTTTGCACTTCATAATTATCTTCACTTGTTGTAAACAAAATACCACTATAAGAAAAGCCTCACGTTGTGAGCCACCAAGTTTTTGAGCAACATTTATAAAACATCGATTTAGATCAGGTGACTGACACCTTATACCCTTCCTCTGTGTTTGAGCTTGAGATGTATGATGATTCTTCTCGAAACAACATGCGATTGATGCAAGGTGCTCATCGAGTTTGTAAAATTTTTGTATATAATCTATTTCAAGCTATACTTTTGCGATGAAAACAAAATCATTTTGTGTTTCTATGGTGATTTACCAGATAGAATACCAAGAAAATTTTCATGTTGTTTAGTTTCCCCCTTTTTAGTGTCCTTTTCTTCCTAAACCAAGTTACCATTTTATTGAAATGGACCTTCACTACTATGCTTCCTTTGAAATGTAAACCTAGTAAGTCTATTGTGTGCCTGTAGCTCAGGATCCTTCACATTGGTTTCTGGACCCTGGCCCACATTGATATCTATCATCTCACCATGAATGTTTTTTGAGCCCTTTGTCGCAGAAGGCATGTTGGCCAAAGTATGGATTGTTGTGAATCTATATGGTTGAGGAAGCTTTGTAGTGAGTTTTTTGGGCATGTGTTGGATAACACCATGATCTATTGTGACAACCAAAGTGGGATTCGAATTTTAGAGAATCTCTTGTTCCACTACTGCTCCAAGAATATTGATATCAGGCACCACTTTATCTGGGGTATGGTAAAATGGAGTGTTGTAAGGCTCCATCACATTGGGACTGATGAGCAGGTCATATATATTATCACTAAGCCCCCGGGGATGGTCAAATTTCTAACCTTTTGTGAGATACTTGGAATCGTGGAAAAATTGTCCTATGAGGGTCCCACTTGAGTTGGACATTGAGTTATGGGAGCTCTAAGGTGCTTGGGGGTACTTCTTGGAGCTATGAGCAACCATAGGGTGAGGTTCGCCTTCCCCTAGTGGTGCGTTGTGTACAGGGTGAATGGTTTGCCTTACCCTGTGATACCCTCATTGTTGGTTGATATATGAGTAGGTTCACCCTCTCTTGTTGATGCCCCAACATATATCCTACCCATGTAGTCCAAGACTCATGGGAAGTACCTATCATCTAGAAAATGAGTTTGGAAATGAGGATAGAGGCCATAGCACTACCAATGGACACATTGTGTACTGTCGTACTCTCTATGTTAGGATGCATGGTGTCCAACAACTTGATCTGGGATCAAGTTTGGTTGAGGTTTTTACCTTTAGAATGACTTTGGGTCAGTGGAGAGTAGCAAGGTCTTATGACTCATCCTCGATCAAATCATTCTTCATTATTTCTTCATAGTTCAGCAAAGCAGAGCAGAGGAGGGATGACAGGATGGTACAAGTTAACATATGGATTTGCAAGTGGATTTATCCCTAGTAGAGACGAAGTGTTAAAATTGTCAACTAGGGCCAAACTCCACCTTGGTCAGCTCATATGATGGAGATGATATTTTTTTTGGATTCCTCTTTCCGAGAGGTGCAAGATTGATCTAAATAACATCTTGTTTGGATGAGAAAAAATGAGTTATTGAATTTAATCTCTCACACATATGTAAATTGTCAAAGTCAGTTAGAGGTTTAATGTAGGCTCATAAGCCCCAATGGATGTGTCTCCACTCTCAACGAAGTGTATAAATATCAGATACCTCTTCCTCATTTTGGAAATCATCACTCAACACATTTCTCTCTCCTCTCTTCACACATGTGGCAAAGTGACTGAGAAATTCTGAAATTTTCAAATCTGTTTTTGGGCTGAATTATAGAGCTCATTTTGCTGTGTTTTTTAGGGAAATAGTTCAATCTCTCTGGGCCGCATCCTCTGGCACAAAAATTAGGAAATTCTAGGCACCTTGACCTCAACAACTTTGACCACATTGTTGACTTTTTGTTGACCGAGTTTGACTGAGATTTTTGGATCAGTTTTGGGTTGATTAAGACTACCTTTAGAGGCCACATTCACTGAGTTTGACCAAGCTGATTTGAAGGAGTTTTCTTACTAGTTTGACTAGCATTGAATTTCTAGTTAAGGCATCCTGTTGATTGCAGTTTGACTGTACTAGTTTGGCAGTGATTGGGCAAGTGTATTTTGTATATTGTAGTCTCTCTGTTGAACTTTTGAAGAATAATAAGAATATTTGATCAAAGGGTTTTCCCTGCATTTGGGTTTTTCCCTGGGCTCCACCAAATATTGTGTCCTCTTGTCTTGGCTTGTCTTCTGCTTATTGTTTATGTTCTATCAACATTTACTATCAATGTTAATGTGATTGCTAATCTAGAAATTGATATTGGGCTAATAAGAAAAGATTGAAGTAAATTGCTCTAAATCATAAAACATACCATTGTTATCTAAAATTAACATATACAAACACAGCAGGAAGAGCACAAAACAAACTACCAGGTAATCTCTTGGAATCGTTCTCCTTCATGATCACGCTAAGAAGGACCTTTTTGGAAGAATATTATCAAAGGATTGTCTAGTAAAGGAACCATTTGGAAAGGGAAATGACTCTCTCGCTAGCAAACTACATCTGTCAAAGTCTATTCTACAATTGGCCAATTCTGAAAACATCAGAAAATGTGTAGTCCATTAAGCAACACAACAGACCAAAAAATATTATCTTGGTGGCCTAGAAGAATGTGTATAAGGCTTGCAGAACCTTAGGTCTATGTTATGGGGGATTGGATTAATAAGGCTTTAATGGAAAAGATAGTCCAACATATTTGCAAGGAAGAAAACAAGCATCAAGGCAAACTACATAGGCACCATATCCCTAGAATGCCTGCTCGATCATTTGCGCTTCATTTGATAAAACCTGGACATAAATAAGGATTATATTTTTTGGGATAGCAAGGATGGATCCAAGGCTAAGTTTGTGAAAACTCGTGGAATTTGAAGATAACTCTCTCTAGCATGGAAGATTTAGCAAGTCCAAAGGGGCCCTTACAACAACTCTTGGGCTTTATTATTTGGAAATGTAGTTATGAAGCTGAATATGGACACCTTTAAGGAGAGACATTGGAAAATATTGGAGGAATTTAGAACCCAGATCAATAGAGATGCAACAAAACACTCAAGAAAGGTCCTAGAAATTTTTAAAATTCTAACGAGGGGGGACAGAATGACTGAAAATGGAGAGCTTCCAAGACTGGATTGTACACAGTAAAGATAGGTCATGAAAGAAGGAGAAACTTCAACAAAACCTGGAATAAGGTATGGGTGAAGGAGGACTTGACTAAAGCAAATACTTTCTTACAACTATCCACTGAAAAACAACCTAACATAAGATTATATCCTGAGGAAAATGCTTCCTTGGCCCTTCTTAATTCCCCCTTTCCCTCAGCTCCTTATGTGTGAGTGCCGATGTCGTATTTCAAGTCATTTTATAGAGAAACATGACCTCAGCTGGAGCTTTCCTAACTTTTTACCAGATCTCTTTCAAAACTGGCATATGATATCATAATCCCTAAAGATTAAAGAAATTTGTAAACATGTTTCCAGCTATGGAAGTTTGGTTAGAAAGAAACAAAAGTATTTTCAGATATCTTTCTATCAGGCAGTCTTTGAGAAAGACTAGTAGCATGCATGGGGACATTTATAATTGAAATAGTAAAAGCCACCCTGTCTAGAGAGAGAAAATCCCCCTACAGATGACTATTGACTTTAAAACCAAGGCAATTTTAATCCTCCATTCCTGGCAAAGGAAGTGGGACCTGTCATACACAGTCAAAATAAGAGACAAGGAGGAAAATTAAGACACAATAGACCTATGGGAAACTGTAACAATCTAGCCAAGATAGAGGCATGATCAAGGGATTAAAACTAGATTTTCAAATAGGATTTGCTCATCTAAATTGGAAGAGGAATTTTCCATAATTGTCAGAGCCTGAAGGAGTAGTCAAGGGGCTTATTTTTCACCTTAGCCATCCTTTTTTTCTCTCAACATTCTAGTTCAATAGCTGACGAGTACCTTGTGATTGAATATTATGAGCACCAAGACATCATGGTGAATAAAATGCTAGATAGAAAGAAAAGAGGCCATGGAGATGGGGATGGAGATTTTAACCCCTACATGTGATCCCTCAGAACCTCCAAGGCAACAGACCCCCCTCATTATCAGAAAGTTGTGTCTGAAAGCAATGGCAGTTCAAAATGATGTGGAAGTGTAGTTGCATGAAAGGAGGATACAAAACACAATAATTATGTAAAGGGTGGTTGCTAGAAGAGAAATTGTAGGAAGAGAAACAACAAGGGGGAGCATGGATGATCTAATGATGGATTTAGGATCAAGGAGGAGCCCCACACAAATGTACCATATCTAGACCATGATATTGTGCCTGAACACAATATTGAGTAGCTTCTGGGCGAATATCTGTTGCAGGCCAAAGTAGCAAAGAAAGATCAATATTTTCAAGCTTCTCATTACTGTCTATAACCTCTTTATCCATCTCTAGCATATCTGCATGACTGACCATATCCTTTACAGTTCTGAAACCCATATGAGAAAAATTTCATGATCCTTTATGTTAAATCTTAAAATAAGATAAATCTCTTATGACAACTTATAATTTGCAGTATGCACTGTTTCTAGCCTAGAAAAAGTCATTATTATGCTCAACATTTAAGAAACTAAGTTTGAACACACAGTTTTGTGTTATATGGGCTAGGTGTAGATTAAGGGTGGTTTAGTCTGAGATCAGGTGTGGCACCAGCCTTATAGGCTAGGTTGTTGGATTTATTATGTTGTTGGTTTACATTAAGAGGGACTTGAAACCCTAAATTGCTTTAAACTCTATGAAACTTGTGTATTGATTTGCTTTAAGGACACTTTAAACAATGTCACAAGATGTAATCCTCATCACCAATGTTAAGAGATGAGAAATTAAGTGTTATATGACTTAGTTTCAGAGCATATAGATCATCAAAAAATGGTGCAATAAACTTCAGTACTTGACCACATAAAATACTTAGAGAAATAGTGAGAACCAGAGCCAAGTTTTTATGTCAGTGATAAATTTGAGTATGTTGTTGAATTATAAAGTCAGTTTTTGAGCTCATTGTTGCATTTTATTGCATTAGAATGTGTTTAAGACTTAATTGTGGAAAAAAAAACTTTGAAATAATCAAGGTGTAGCATGGCACATTTCAAAACTTGCTGCAGAGTGAGTAAAATGACATACAAGAAATAAATCACATGCATTGAGGTGTTAAATGAATAACCAGGAAGTTGGTCATACCATGGATCATGAAATATCCACCAAAAACAAAATTAGATCTAAAGGCTTGAAGTTAACCCTAGAAATCAATCTCAAATGGCATGAATTGTTCCCGTTATTATTAAGTAGGTTGTTCACCCTATTTTGACATTGACTAGTCTTCTTTGAGTGATTGTAGATCATAAAGATATCTCAATGTTGGCACAAGTCATTGTAAATCGATCTCAAATGAGAAATACATATTCAATTTTTCGAAACATGAAAACTCAATAAAGTGCTTGTGTTAGATCCAAAATGGGTGAAATAAAAATATAGCAAATGCAATAACTTTGGATCTAGTGACCTAGATTTAGAAATACAAGAAGAAAAACCCTCCAAAGAATTCAAAGCAATATTCCTCTATCTAATGAATCATCAATAGGGTAGTGAAACCATGAACCCATTACATCTTCATGAATGGAACTAGAATTATTTAATGACTCTAAAGTATTATCCAATCCACAAGAGAATGCTTCCTAGGTAACACAACATCATCATTTTATAGTGTTTTGATAGTTGATTTTGCAAAGGACGCTTGACCACTTTGTTCGAAACTAGACCATTTTCCACATGAGTTCTTCGACAACATGCTTTACATCCTGGATCTCTTATGTAGTTGTACTGCATGCAGAAAAAATCAAGTGAGTAGTTCTCTGGTCCAAATAGCTCCTTTACAATTGGAGTCCACAACATTGTAAGGCTGAAATTTTCCCAATGTCCTGGAAAAATACATGAAATATTACAAAAATATAGCCACAAATGATGTTTACTTCAACAGAGGAGGAGGTTTTTTCCCTCATCAAGAAATGTGGAAGGAATTCAATAAATCATTCAGAAACATAGTCCACTTAGTAGATAAGGGGATTTTTGTCTTTATTCATCTGTAAAGCCCAATAATGGTACATCCGTAGCTCATGCATGCCAAGCGATGAGAGTAAACAATTACAACACAATGCCCCCTCACAAAAGGAAAATCTTTCCTGCACAGTGCCTACATAAATTCTAAGTTTTGACAGTGTTAAGGGAAGGGCGCCTTTTAATTGAAATGGCCTCTTTTAGTTGGATTCAAGTGCTCATTAATTAAACTAAGCACCACAGATGATTTTTTTTAGAGACAAAAACTTTTTGCATTATACTGGGCCATTGCTACAATATTGTGCATAAGATTTACAAATCTCATATGAACCTGTCTAGCTTTTCTGTTTAGAGAAATAAATTTTCTATTTAGCTCATTTCACAACAAAATTTTCTTTTGATTAATATTTCAAAGTTCTGTGATGGGGATACTGCTAGGAGCTTCCCTTTTAATCCTGTCATACAATGTAAACATAGTTCCATTACATGCTTTGGTAATGCTATAAGTTATTACTGTTTTTATTTCTTAGGGATATTTGGACAAAATTTCCCCCGTCAAATCCTAGAGTTTGTCAAGTTAAGTGACTTGACAGAAAAAACAAGAATAACTAATATAGACAAGTCAAGATTTACTAAGCTTCACTAGATGGTTCTATTCATATAAATCACATTAATATTGATTTTTTCCTGCTTTGTAAGAGAAATAGGGATCATTTTTGTTTGTATGCATGACCAAAATTTAAATTTGCAATGAACAGGGGAAGATATCTAGGTATGTTTATGTTGTTTGGACTTGAAATGGTTTTTGTCAGTTTTCTGCTCATGCTTATAGAAGCTTCGTAGAAAATGCTAATATGATTTAATAAATCATGCAGGGGATGTGGGAAGCATCTACTTTGGCCCAAATCATCCTAAGAAGTCACATCGACTATGCATGACACACCATCTGGTCCTTTCTTATGAGCTTCACAAGAAGATGGAGATCTATGTGTGTCCTAGACCTTCAAATATGTCATTTATCTCTATCCAGTATTTTGTTTTCTATACTTAATTTTAGCCCATATTCATGTTAGTATTTTCTAGGTTTTTTCTGTAGCGACCACACAAGGCATATCCAGTGGAACTTGCTTAGTTTCATTCAACATACTATGTGGAATTCTTGCATCAAATAACGCCTGATACACAACACTTGTTCATTAAGGAGCTAGTAAAATGTAAGGCCTGTGCCCTTTATATGACTATAGGGGTGATAAAATCTAGACCAAGATTTCTCAATGTATTGATATTGTTATTGTTTGGAATTCCAAGAAGTTTAATGTAGTTGTACCCATTGCATTTTCTGGTCTCTATGAAGTGATTGTAATGTTTTGTATTTTTTTATGTATATCTCATTTTTTCAATTTCGTCAATATATCTTTCTTTTTTCTGGTTTTAATGCAAGAAATTAATATTCCTGCCATTGTGTTGTTTGTTTTGGTAGATAATATGGGAGAATATTGTCCTGTATTTGACAACCTCTTTGAGTTTTGTCAAATTTATGCTAGTGGCACTATAGGTAGCTGGAACCTTTCTTGGCAGATATGCTTTATCTATTGTCAATATATGTTATGAGGCCTAATAAGGATGATATCCTTTGATTCATAAGAATATGCTGCTCATCGACTGAACAACCATATTTTTATATTGCAATCAATTGGTCCGGTGGTCTTCACCATGCTAAAAAGTGTCAGGCATCAAGTTTCTATTATATTAATGACTTCGTGCTGGGAATTTTGGAGTTGCTTAAACATAATGCCAGAGTTCTAGATGTTAATATTGATGTCCACCATGGTGATGGAGTTGAAGAAGCCTTTTATTTTACTGGCATGTATTCAATGATTACATCATAACATTTCAATGAAGATGCTTGTGTCTTATTTTCTCATTAATGGTACTTTTGGTGTAGGTAGATTTTAAGTTTTCATATGATACATGATGGTTATTTTTCTTTCTGCTGTGAAGCTATAATTTATTAAGCTACAAAAATGATGACAAAATTATTGGTTATTCCCTCCCACTGTTAAGAAAAGGTTTACAAAGGTATACAATACTTGATATATAGTTAGAATTTGCATCGCAAAACTAGTAAGGGACAATAGGTGGTCTGGACTCTGCAACAATCAACAAGAGTGACTGTGATCATGCACCACATGCTGCACACAATTTCTCCTTCCCTTTTGGCTTCACGAACTAAATTTTTAACTTATTAAATCTTAAATGTCAACACTCAACGGTTGATAATGGCATCACTTCAGACAAACATAGATATCTACCTGTTCCTTAAGAGGAACACTTCCATCGTTGACTATATGTGTAGTATCTATAAGCTGGATTTTCCTATGTTAGTATGTTATTGTTGTACAATTTGTCTGGATACATACATATAGACATGTACATGGGCACAATTGACGTAAAAGTAGTAAATTTTCAGTGCAAACAGACACATGCATTCACATAAAAATGCTAGTTACTTGAAGTACATAATCATTATTCACCCTTGTCACATCTTAACATGCTATCCATTATAAGTTAATGTTGAGGAAGAATCCATTGTTTAGGAAAGAGCAAACTCTACATATGGATGCATAGGAAGTGAATATTCCAGTTTTTGGGATGGTAGAATATTATACAGGAAGTAGTAGCAAGTGAACACAACCTATGAACCATCATATTTTGGAATAATGGAGATGAAAAATGAAGTTTTGACAATGACTCTCTAATTGTACTTTAAACCTGTTATTTAATGCAACCACATTCATGAGTAGGCGGTGGAACTATAATATTTCAAATATTTTATTGAGTACAAAATGCATTTATGTCCAAAAAACTTGCAAAATTAAGACATGGAAAATCAATCAACAACTAACAATGAAAGAGGTTGATCCCAACAATTCTAGAATGTAGTTTGAATACCTTATTTTTAAGTTGGAAATTATGCAGCATTGAGTTATGTGCTTCTTCACTTTCATGATTTCCTTATCTCACACCAATTATCTGCCCTAACTTTTTCCTTTGAATTTAATCCCAAACTAGTGTTTCCTACTGCACATGTGGAAATAAAGAAAAAAAAATTCAATTTCCACAAATGAAAAAAATAATTCAATGGGATTGCTATCTCAAATCCTTCACAAGGTGATAAGGCCAATGGAACAGGGAAGTGTCGCCACTATCGCTGAGGCAACAAATTTCCTCATTTTAGTGAAACTCTACCTATGCCCTTTCTCCTAGACTTGTGCATCTACACAATATCCATATCCATATCCCTTGCTGCCATTCGCATCAATAAATCCTCCCTGCCCATCACCCTGTGTCTCCTATTGCCATTCTTGTTCCCCATCACTCTCCCCCAACACATATCCTTGAAAAAAAAATTCAAATATATGGACTATTTACTCGTTGCATTCATTGATTTTAATTTATTTATCACACATATTTAATTGTTATTCTCGCAGATCAGTCAAAATTTAATCAACAGGTTGGTAGATTTATTTCAAATTTTGAAGAATTTAAGACTAGATACATGCTTTCGATTCACTAATTTGGAAGGTTAAGTGACAGATTTTGGAGTCTGGATCAACCGATAATCCTAGACATGCCCTAGAACTAGCATGCTTTGAAGTGAGGATTATTTTCCGCAACAGTTTTAGCATTCATAAACTGTCCAATCAAACCCCTTGGGATTTATTCAAGGGGAAAAAGTGATTGACAGCCCTACATGTCTGATTTTGGATTAGGAGCAGAGAAAAATTCACTTTGAGAGACCATGGATTCTACAAATCAACAAAGAAGAATGCCCACTGAAGATGATGAAGCCCACAACTCAGAAAAAGTAGTGTTCTAAGTAGTGACATTTACATTAAGGAAAATCCTAGTTTTATATTTTATAGCTATAAATTGCTAATATCTTTCCATTGAGAAATTATAATTTCAATTATTGATCTATTTGAATGTAGATCTAGCTAAAATTTAAAAAACCATTTAAATCATTTCTCCAATATTATAATTTCCTACGATTTACCAACATCACAATGGATCCATAATGGTGCAATTTATATATTTAAGATTCTAAATGATTACAGTTTCGAAACAAACCTGTGAAACCCATGGGAAAAATTGTTGATGCACTTCACTCACTAGATATCCCTTTATAACTAACTGTATAACCTGTCCATTCATAAAATTTGCTAAAAGTCACCACTTGTTAGCAACAATAAAATTAAGATGGGGAGAACCATGCCTTAAAATTACCGATTTCAAGAGGTAAAGTATAGTTTATTTAGTTTCGAAATCATTTTCAAAGTTAAAACTACAAATTCATACATAAAATACACTTCTAGTTGGAACTTAGTTTAGATCATATTTGATTGTGAATATTCTATTGTATAAGAAAGAATGCAGATAACTCATCCTCCCAGTGCATGTTATTCCTAGATGATGCAACATTTCTTCTACTTAAATGTTGTTGATGTACCAATGCAAGGGTCAATTCTCACAGTTGTGCTAGCTGGAAGTCCCAATAGGGAACTGATTGATTCTCCAAAATTTTTCACTGCATACTAGGCAACCAACCAACATAATCAAGTGGAGATGGGAGGTGGAGGACTTGGGCTCATATTGACTCAAAGGGAGAGAGATTCAAAAGTGACACATTCAATTACATGAATCAAATAGAATGGAATGGCAGGGAGGATAGACACAACACTCAGGATGTACAGTAACAGTAGGTTTGGACACAAATGGAGCAAGCAAGAACCACTGCAATCAAACAGGGCAGAGTCAAAGGTGGCTATTCATTTCTATTTTTGGCATCCTTCCCAGAAGCCATGGACTCGTTTTAACCATTTAAAGGATTAGGGCACCAGAAGGAATAAAATATCTATGTTTCTAAGCCAACCCCACTGATTTAAGATACAGTAATGAGTCAAATAAAAGTGAAACCTGTCTAAAGAAATTAGTAGGACCTGTAGCTTCAAAAAATTAAAGATTTTGAACGTGTTTCTTGTTGGAATGCAGCCACTATAGAATTAGTTGTTGTAAAACTTGATGAAGAAAACTATAGTTGGTAGAACCAAATTTTATGAAAGCTCATATGGAAAGAAAAACTTTTTTTTTAAATCTGCAATAAAAAAATGCATGCTAAAAGCCAATCTAATTATGTCTTGATGGTGGTTGAAATGGATCCAAGAAAATTGTGGCATCATATTTCATGCAAGATCTTGGGCCTTATATTTATTTTATTACAAAGTTATTTTCTCATACATGTCAATTAGCAACTTTGCAAAAGGAAAGGAAACTAAAACACTCTATGCAGCATCTGGCCAGGCTTAAACTCACGAATGAGGTGAAGGCACCCACTTTTTCCACAACAATAATCTTAATGCAAACCAGTGAGAATCTTACATATCTAAAGGTAAATATTAGAATCTAGTATATGTGGTTTCAATAGAGCCTAGAGGTAATGTTACCCACATTTTTGTTTAAGACAAAATTGGGATAACTAGGGAAGCTATCCCAATTTAATATATGTTGGTAATATATTATGAAACATATCAACTATACTGGCATGGGACCATACTTCTTGAAGAGTGATGAAATGTATTATTAAAATGGCTCTAAATTGATAGGTGAATTTGAATGCATGAGAAAGGTAAAAACATATGATATCATAGGCTCTAATCTCCTGGAAGAGTCCTCTGCAGAACTGATATAGTGCACAGGCAAGGAGGGTGATAGCATAGTAATACAAGGACCAGAGGTGGGATAGTGGATGGGTCAAACCTGTCTGATAGAAGAACTGATCACATGTCAGTAGTACTCCTATAGAGAGCAATGAAACAAGGATAAGAGACCTTTTTGAGGTTTTTATTTTTATGGAAACCAGTATTCGCAATGTTAGAATTAAGGATTCATCTTGAAAAAGACGAGAGGAGTGTAGATTTGTAAGCCTATTAAGGGAAGTCTGTCTCAAATGAAGTCATTAAATTCCCATCCTATTTCAATGACACTCAGCATCAAGCAACTCAAGCTCCCAAACACATGATCACTGGAGTTCAAAGAATTTGGGCAGATAGCTAACATGATGACTATAGGTGCATCTTTTGGAACCCTGTCAGCTACAAAAGTAGAGGCTTAGAAGAGACCTTGAGCTGGGCATAAAAATGTAAATAGGACACCACAGAAATTTGGCCTACAATCATAAAACAAGTCTTGAACTAAATTTAACCTGAAGGGAGGAAAAGAATGTAGAGAACAGAGACTAATTTCACAGCAGAAGTTTCCTAAGATAATTAATTGGTGTAAGGTATCTCTCCTATGTATAATATATATAAATATGCACACTGGAATTAAAAATAAAATTAAAGGCGAGGAACCTAAATTTGGGCCAAAATCAGCTTTTGTTGTTGGAACCAACCTTTATTTAAGGTGATTTGTACACATGTGAAATGAAATTTATGATGGGTTGACCAGTGCGTGTAAAGTCTTGTAACCATTGCTAAGAGAAATGTTCTCATCCTGTGGGGGATTGCCTACTGAAGAGCCCATTTATTTGCACAATAGACACATGGAGGAAATGGGGTGCTCAATCCAGCTTATGAGGACACAGAGGATGAGTTTTCCCATCTTTAAAGGAGCCATATGAGTTCACTTTGAAGCACTCTACACTTGGAGGAATCTTGAAGGTGTAGTTTTCCCTTTGGTCATTCCTTTGCCTTACTTTGTGAGCCATTTTCCCACTTCATAATGGTTTTGTGACCCTTATAATAAATAGCTTGAAGGTCTATACACCCTTTGAAGGGTCATTTATTAGAGGTACACGAGCCTATATCAGAGAAAAAGGGTTGAGTGCCCACTTTGAAAGACATTTGGAGGAGGAACTCCCTTGTTTAGTGGAGGATTTTTTACAGTTGTGGGGGAACTTGAAGGTCCCCCTATCCTACTTGGTCAATGGAATTGGGAGCCCTTGTACCCACCTTGGAGTAGAATTTTTGGGTTGTCTGCCCACTTTAGAGCCTTTTGGTGGGCATATTTAAAGACTTCTTAGATCAGCTATGATGTTGATGGGCCTTGGGAGGCTAGATGCCATGCCAACAAGCCCTTCATCCCCTTCATTTATGGAGATGGGAACTTTGTGAGGGCTCATTCCCCCTGATCATTGTAAATGTGGCATGAATTCCCCTAAATTCATGTAATTTTTGTTAATTAATTGTACAAGAGGGCCTTTGCACCTCCTTAAGCTTGAATTAGGGATTTTAGTTTAGAAAAATAATATTTCGTTGTGAGGGAAATTGAGAACCTCTATAAATATAGGTACTTTCCTTTAATTTTCTCATGGTTGGATTTTGGGGGAGAAATATATTAGAAGGTCTAAAATTTCTGTGAATTTTCTCTCTTACAATTTGGCTATGGATGGAAGAGTTGAGTGATTTTTCTTCAGTGCAATTGGAATGTGTGTGATCTCTTTTCATGGATGCTTATGGTAGAGATCTTGGACGATGCTTGGTGAAGTAATTTGGTTTATTTACTTTTTCCTGGTATATTGGAATGTGTGTGATTAGGAAAGGCAACTAAAACACTCTATGCAACATCTGGCCAGGCTTCAACTCACAAATGAGGTGAAGGCACCGAATTTTTCCACAACAATAATCTTAATGCAGACCAGTGAGATAATCATGCATCTTACATATCTAAAGTTAAATATTAGAATCTAGTATGCATAGAGTTATTATTACCCACATTTTTGTTTAAGACAAAAATTGGATAACCAGGGGAGCTATCCCAATTCAATATATGTTCGTAATACATTATGAAACATATCAACTATACTCGCATGGGACCACACTTCCTAAAGTGTAAGGAAATGTATTATTAGAATGGCTCTAGTTTGATAGGTGAATTTGAATGCATGAGAAAGGTAATAGAAGATGATATCATAGTTTCTGATCTCTTGGAAGAGTCCTCTGCAGAATCCATGTAGTGCACATGCAAGGAGGGTGATAGCACAGTAATACAAGGAACAGAGGAGGGATAGTGGATGGGTCAAACATGTCTAATGGAAGAACTATTCACATGTCAGTATTACTCCTGTAGAGAGAAGTGAAACAAGGATAAGAGACATTTCTAATGTTTTTATTGTTATGGAAACCAATATTTACAATATCAGAATTAAGGATTCATCTTGACAAAGACAAGAGGAGTGTAAATTTGTAAACCTATCTAGGGAGGTTTTTTGATCCAGGTGGATATTGGTGGCCACCCACCTATTCCACTTGGCCCCCCACCATTGTCTCTTTCAGTTTTTCAGTTTCGGCATAACTTACTATTTTTAGCAGTTTTTCGGGTCCCGAACTTCCGGAGCCGTTTTGAGGCCCTAAACAACGTTTTTGGGTATGAAAGCGCCAGTGAATTTTCTGATAAAATTTGTCCCGACACGAAGGTCCGTGAGAGTTTTGAATGATAATATACAAGCAACCGGAGATAAGATGCTGTTGATGTCCCTGTGCTGAAAATGAAATTTACCCAAACGGTGCCCAGTTTTAAGGCTACCTTAGGAAGAAGTTTTAAGATGTTTAGGCTCATTGTTTTCAATAATAAATAGGCCCTCGCGCCTCATCAGAAGTACGAGGGAACAGAGCGCCACCACATCTTTCAGATTCACACAAAGACCCTAGCTATACGCGATGATGGATAGTTTTGCTCAGATCCTTCAACGGCTGCCCACCGGCGGCGCATCTGCATCCAGTAGCCACTCTGGAGTTGCGACTCCCTTTAAGGTAAAAGTAAATTTTGACATTCCCATATTTGAGGGTCAAATAGACGCAGATGCCGTAGATAGATGGTTGAATCTATTAGAAGGATATTTCTCTGTTCATGACTTTTCAGACCGGGAGAAGATTATTTTTGCACTCCTCAAAGCTACCCCCATGTTAAGGACTGGTGGGAAACCTACTGTGAGAACAACGACCAAACAGAACCCTCTCTATTCTCGGCCGTACCAACTTGGAATTCTTTCCCAGACGCCGTCAAGGAACAGTACTATCCCGTGGGGAGCTATGAGGACAAGTACATACAATGGACCACGCTGCGACAACAAAGGGATCAAGATGTGCACGAGCTGACGAATCTGTTCCATACCCTGCGCACAAAGTTGGGTATCAAAGATTCAGAGAAACATTTAGTGCTAAAGTATCGCAGCTGTCTGCACAGATACATTCAGGAGGAAATGGAGTTCCTCGACATCTCCTCGCTTGGTACGGCATACCGGTATGCTGCCAAGATTGAGCAGAAATTCAAACAGAAGAAGCGAGACTTTGGATCTCCGAATCAAAAGCAAGGAAAAGGTGCTTCCAAACCGCAAAACAAAGGACAGAGCATGGCGGCTAAAGACAACCCATCAAAGCCACAAGACAAGAACAACACCGTAAAGCCAAAGAAGGACACGGGAAAGTGGTGTGAGTTCCATAAGAGCTCCACTCACAACACAAGTGAGTGTCGGGCCAAGCAGTCGCTAGTAGCCGAGATGAAGGCTTCTGAGTCAGATGCATGCTCTGACTCCGAATCAGAACCTGAAAAGGGGAATGAAAAAGGGAAACAGATTATTGATGCGGAGCCCAACGCCACTGTTGCCACTACAAAGGTCCAGAAGGAGGAACCGGAAGATCCAGAGGAGGAGGAACGTCTCTTCCACTCCGAGATGTGGGTAAAGGGCTCCCCTGTACAGTTCATTGTCGACAATGGGAGCCAAAAGAACCTCATTTCAGCAGACGCCGTGAAGCGGTTGGGCTTGCCGACCACAGCTCACCCACATCCATACACCATCGGGTGGCTTCACGAAGGACGAGATCTCCGCGTCAGCCAGCAGTGTCGCCTTCCCTATAGCATCAAGCCCTTCACGGATGAGGTATTATGTGATGTTGCTCCTATTGATGTTTATGATGTATTATTAGGACAACCATACTTGTGGAAGCGTCATGCTGTGTATGAGTCTCGACCTCGTGCTGTTATTATTACTTTGGGAAATAAGTTATACAGGATACCAGAGGTACCACCTCCTACGACTATCTCTTTGGTTACTGCAAAACAATGTAGTAAGCTCATTTCCCAAACCAGGAAATTCGTTTTCCTGATGATCCGCCCCAGGGCAAGAAGAAGACTGTGGCCACGACCTCCAGACAGGGCCCCTCTGCACGACAACAACAAATGGATAAGGTCGTGGAGGAGTACGGGGACATCTTCACCTCACCCACAGGGGTTCCTCTGCACTGCCAGGTCAAGCACCCGATTGATCTGACCCCAGGTGCGCCACTACCCAATGGGCCGATCTATCGACGCTCTGTTCTGGAAAATGATGAAATCAAGAGGCAGATTCAGGAGCTGTTGCAGAAAGGTCACATCAGACCAAGTTCATCACCATGTGGGAGCCCGATCGTGTTGGTACAGAAAAAGGATGGGACGTGGAGACTCTGTATTGACTATCGGGCGCTGAACAAGATCACTGTCCGGAATAGGTACCCAATCCCACGGATTGATGACCTTCTGGACCAACTCCAAGGTGCAAAATATTTCGGTAAGATCGACCTGAAGTCTGGGTATCACCAGGTACCAATTGAACCCTCTGATGTGTGGAAGACTGCCTTCAAAGCTAAGGAAGGCCTTTTTGAATGGCTGGTCATGCCTTTCGGGTTGACAAATGCTCCCGCAACCTTCATGAGGATGATGGACGACATCTTGCGGCCATTCACCAACTCATTTGTAGTGGTGTACTTGGATGAAATTCTGATCTTCAGCAAGACTTGGGAAGAGCACCTTCATCACATCCAACAAGTCCTCCAAACACTGCGGCAACACAAGTTGTGTGCCAATTTGGAGAAGTGCACGTTTGGCATGACCCAGGTTCAATATCTGGGATACATTATTGATGAAAAGGGGTGCATGTGGATCCAGCCAAGATCCAAGTCATTCGGGATTGACGGCCAGACCCTGCATATGACGACTTTACGGGTCTTCATTCTCACAGTAGATTAGAGTGTTGGGGGATTCTCTCATATCACTTGGCCCTTGAGTCAAGTCACCAAAGGAGGAGCGAGAGCAAAATTCTTTTGGTCGGAACCTCAACAGAAGGCGTTCAAAGAATTGAAAAATCGCCTCTGTTCTGCCCAGTGCTCACCTTACCAGACTTGCAACAGCCATTTGAGATCGAGACAGATGCCTCTGACTATGCTATTGGGGCAGTTCTTACTCAACAGGGACATCCAGTGGCATATCACAGTGAGACATTGTCTGAGACAGTTCGCAAGTATCCCACCTATGACAAAGAAATGTATTCCATTGTGCGAGCCTGTCGACAATGGAAGCATTACATTTTGGGGAAGGAAACAATCATCCACACAGACCACCGGCCCCTGCAGTTCATACAGACACAAGGGAAGTTGCAGAATGATCGCCATCAGAAGTGGTCCACATATCTGCAACAGTTTCATTTGAACATCAAGTACAAGAAGGGTAGCACCAATAATGTTGCAGACTGCCTCAGCCGACCACCGATCGTGGTGCTCACCACCGTGCTCAACTCTTGCGGGCACGAGACTTCTGATTGGCCGCTTCTCTATGAGAGGGACACAGAATGCGACCACACTTACAAGGCACTCTTGGGGGGCACACAAGTTCCAAATTTTCACCTCCAAGATGCACTTTTATGTCACCTGGGACACCTTTGTGTTCCTTCAAGCGAGCGTGCCAAGATGATATGGGAAGCACACTACAGTCGAGTCGCTGGGCATTTCGGGGTCGAGAAAACGGTAGCAATCCTGCAGAAGTATTTCTATTGGCCGAACCTTCGAAAGGATGTCGAGAAGCACATCAGATCCTGCACTGCTTGTGCCATTGCCAAACCGACCATCAAGAAGCAAGGCCTATATACTCCTCTACCTACCCCTAGTCGGCCTTGGGAATCCATCTCCATGGATTACATGTCGGGCCTGCCTTCTACTAAGCAGGGAAATGACTGTGTTTTTGTGGTCGTCGACAGATTCTCGAAGATGGCCATTATGGCGGCCTGCAAGAAGAATATCACACCAGAAGCCACCGCTAAACTCTTCTTTGAACGAGTGTGGGTGCACTTTGGGATCCCACAGTCTATCATATCAGATCGGGATAGCAGGTTCCTCAGCACATTTTGGTCCAGCCTCTGGTCGATGTTGGATACCAAGCTCACCAAGTCCACAGCTTTCCATCCCCAAACAGATGGCCAGACAGAGGTCGTCAATAGAATGATTGTACACATTATGCGCATGTACAATTCAAAGCATCCACGCACATGGGATGGGAGCCTCCCCTATGTACAACATAGTTATAATCGGGCTCTCCACAGTTCAATCGGCCATAGCCCCTTTCAGGTGGGCTTGGGATTCCAGCCACTATGTCCCATTGACGTAGCCATGCCATTTGCAGCTGCTCAGGCCAATTCAGCTCATGTCCAGTCTAAAGTTGACAAAGCAAGTAGCTTCATCGAGCGCATTCAACACATCCGCCAACAGGTTCATGATATATTGGACAGAGCCAATGCCAAGTACAAGCAACGCCATGATCAACACCGGGTGCCACACAACTTCCAGGTGGGTGACAAAGTATGGCTACATTTGCAGAAGGAGCGCCTCAATGGACCCCACCGCAAGCTTCGCCCGCTCCGATACGGGCCGTACACCATCACCAAGGCTGTAGGGAACAATGCATTCGAGCTCAGTATTCCACCATTCCTTGGTCTGCACCGAGTCTTCAATGTGGATCGCCTTCGTCCTTACTTCCCACCTCTACTGGACACCTCGGACATTGCAGAACAACTCACACCAACTGAGTTAAATCCAGACTGCATGGAACAGGCCACCACAGATTGCATCATGGACATGCAAATCAAGAACACTCGCCAGCAGAAGATCCAACTATATCGGGTTGTCAAAGCTGGCCAAATCCTGCACCAAGGAAAGTGGTTCACCAGGGACCAAGTTCAGCAGAAATTTCCTCATCTCATGGAGGAACTTAACGCAATGGGGACCATTGCTTCCTAAGGGGGGAGGAATGATCCAGGTGGATATTGGTGGCCACCTGCCTATTCCACTTGGGCCCCCACCATTGTCTCTTTCAGTTTTTCCGTTTTGGCATAACTTACTATTTTTAGCAGTTTTTCGGGTCCTGAACTTCCGGAGCCGTTTTGAGGCCCTAAACGACGTTTTTTGGGTATGAAAGCGCCAGTGAATTTTCTGATAAAATTAGTCTCGATAGCTGTAGTCCTCGGATAGAGCTTTCTAATGATGTATCATATGCGTCAAACGGAGATAGTATGCCAAAGTTACGTCCCTGGGAAGTTGAAACACCAATTTACCCAAACGGGGCCCATAGTTTTGGCGCTTCATCTCCTAGGGTTAGGTTTTGGGATGTTTAGGGTTTTCCATTGTTTCTCAATAATAAATAGGCCCTCGAGCCTCATTGTAACGTAGTTCAGAGGCCTGTAGCCGCCACATCTCTTCTCAGAGATAGCTACCAGTGCCCTAGCTAGTTTTATTTCCATTCTGTCTGTAAGCAAATTTCAGTTCTTTGATATTAATGAAATGAAGTGTTATTTCAGCTGCATCTCTGTATTTATGGTTATATGTTTATTCTGTTGCGTTCCTGCATAAATCCGGATCAGTGGTATCAGAGCGGTCTGCTTTTTCTCGATCCTTCTTTGCATGTCCCCAACGAGGTCGCGGTATAAGGAGCTAGGGCTTGATCTGGTGGAACCTTTGCAAGATCAGCCTCGCAAACCTCGACGGACGCCCATGGGGGACGAAAAGAAAGATGAGGGAGCAGGAGATCCTATAAAAATATTGCTCGAGGAGGCCCTCGAAAAACAAAGGAACGCGATGATGGATAGTTTTTCTCAGATCCTTCAACGGCTGCCCACCGGCGGCGCATCTGCATCCAGTAGCCACTCTGGAGTTGCGACTCCCTTTAAGGTACAAGTAAATTTTGACATTCCCATATTTGAGGGTCAAATAGACGCGGATGCCGTAGATAGATGGTTGAATCTATTAGAAGGATATTTCTCTGTTCATGACTTTTCAGACCGGGAGAAGATTATTTTTGCACTCCTCAGAGCTACCCCCCATGTTAAGGACTGGTGGGAAACCTACTGTGAGAACAAGGACCAGACAGAACCCTCTCTGTTCTCGGCCGTACCAACTTGGAATTCTTTCCGAGACGCCGTCAAGGAACAGTACTATCCCGTGGGGAACTATGAGGACAAGTACATACAATGGACCACGCTGCGACAACAAAGGGATCAAGATGTGCACGAGCTGACGAATCTGTTCCATACCCTGCGCACAAAGTTGGGGATCAAAGATTCAGAGAAACATTTGGTGCTAAAGTATCGCAGCTGTCTGCACAGATACATTCAGGAGGAAATGGAGTTCCTCGACATCTCCTCGCTTGGTACGGCATACCGGTATGCTGCCAAGATTGAGCAGAAATTCAAACAGAAGAAGCGAGACTTTGGATCTGCGAATCAAAAGCAAGAAAAAGGTGCTTCCAAACCACAGAACAAAGGACGAGCATGAGAACTAAAGACAACCCATCAAAGCCCTGGGCAGAAAAACAAGTAAAGCCAAAGAAGGACACGGAAAGTGGTGTGAGTTCCATAAGAGCTCCACTCACAACACAAGTGAGTGTCGGGCCAAGCAGTCGCTAGTGGCCGAGATGAGGGCTTCTGAGTCAGATGCATGCTCCGACTCCGAATCAAGACCTGAAAAGGGGAATGAAAAAGGGAAACAGATTATTGATGCGGAGCCCAACGCCATTGTTGCCACTACAAAGGTCCAGAAGGAGGAACCGGAAGATCCAAAGGAGGAGGAACGTCTCTTCCACTCCCAGATGTGGGTAAAGGGCTCCCCTGTACAGTTCATTGTCGACAATGGAAGCCAAAAGAACCTCATTTCAGCAGACGCCGTGAAGCGGTTGGGCTTGCCGACCACAGCTCACCCACATCCATACACCATCGGGTGGCTTCACCAAGGGCGAGATCTCCGCGTCAGCCAGCAGTGTCGCCTTCCCTATAGCATCAAGCCCTTCACGGATGAGGTATTATGTGATGTTGCTCCTATTGATGTTTCTGATGTAGTATTAGGACAACCATACTTGTGGAAGCGTCATGCTGTGTATGAGTCTCGACCTCGTGCTGTTATTATTACTTTGGGAAATAAGTTGTACAGGATACCAGAGGTACCACCTCCTACGACTATCTCTTTGGTTACTGCAAAACAATGCAGTAAGCTCATTTCCCAAACCAGGAAATTCGTTTTCCTGATGATCCGCCCCCAGGGCAAGAAGAAGACTATGGCCACGACCTCCAGACAGGGCCCCTCTGCACGACAACAACAAATGGATAAGGTCGTGGAGGAGTACGGGGACATCTTCACCTCACCCACAGGGGTTCCTCTGCACTGCCAGGTCAAGCACCCGATTGATCTGACCCCGGGTGCGCCACTACCCAATGGACTGATCTATCGACGCTCTGTTCTGGAAAATGATGAAATCAAGAGGCAGATTCAGGAGCTGTTGCAGAAAGGTCACATCAGACCAAGTTCATCGCCCTGTGGGAGCCCGATCGTGTTGGTACAGAAGAAGGATGGGACGTGGAGACTCTATATTGACTATCGGGCGCTGAACAAGATCACTGTCCGGAATAGGTACCCAATCCCATGGATTGATGACCTTCTGGACCAACTCAAAGGTGCAAAATATTTCAGCAAGATCGACCTGAAGTCTGGGTATCACCAGGTACCAATTGAACCCTACGATGTGTGGAAGACTGCCTTCAAAGCCAAGGAAGGCCTTTTCGAATGGCTGGTCATGCCTTTCGGGTTGACGAATGCTCCCGCCACCTTCATGAGGATGATGGATGACATCTTGCGGCCATTCACCAGCTCATTTGTAGTGGTGTACTTGGATGATATTCTGATCTTCAGCCAGACTTGGGAAGAGCACCTTCACCACATCCGACAAGTCCTCCAAACACTGCGGCAACACAAGTTGTGTGCCAATTTGGAGAAGTGCATGTTTGGCATGACCCAGGTTCAATATCTGGGATACATTATTGATGAAAAGGGGGTGCATGTGGATCCAGCCAAGATCCAAGTCATTCGGGATTGGCCAGCCCCAACCACTATAACAGAGCTTCGCAGCTTTCTGGGTCTTGCTAATTTCTACAGTAGATTCGTGTTGGGATTCTCTCATATCACTTGGCCCTTGAGTCAAGTCACCAAAGGAGGAGCGAGAGCAAAATTATTTTGGTCGGAACCTCAACAGAAGGCGTTCAAAGAATTGAAAAATCGCCTCTGTTCTGCCCCAGTGCTCACCTTACCAGACTTGCAGCGGCCATTTGAGATCGAGACAGATGCCTCTGACTATGCTATTGGGGCAGTTCTTACTCAACAGGGACATCCAGTGGCATATCACAGTGAGACATTGTCTGAGACAGTTCGCAAGTATCCCACCTATGACAAAGAAATGTATTCCATTGTGCAAGCCTGTCGACATTGGAAGCATTACATTTTGGGGAAGGAAACAATCATCCACACAGACCACCGGCCCCTGCAGTTCATACAGACACAAGGGAAGTTGCAGAATGATCGCCATCAGAAGTGGTCCACATATCTGCAACAGTTTCATTTGAACATCAAGTACAAGAAAGGTAGCACCAATAATGTTGCAGACTGCCTCAGCCGACCACCGATCGTGGCGCTCACCACCGTGCTCAACTCTTGTGGGCACGAGACTTCTGATTGGCCGCTTCTCTATGAGAGTGACCTAGAATTCGGCCACACTTACAAGGCACTCTTGGGGGGCACACAAGTTCCAAATTTTCACCTCCAAGATGCACTTTTATGTCACCTGGGACACCTTTGTGTTCCTTCAAGCGAGCGTGCCAAGATGATATGGGAAGCACACTACAGTCGAGTCGCTGGGCATTTCGGGGTCGAGAAAACGGTAGCAATACTACAGAAGTATTTCTATTGGCCGAACCTTCGAAAGGATGTCGAGAAGCACATCAGATCCTGCACTGCTTGTGCCATTGCCAAACCGACCATCAAGAAGCAAGGCATATATACTCCACTACCTACCCCTAGTCGACCGTGGGAATCCATCTCCATGGATTACATGTCGGGCCTGCCTTCTACTAAGAATGGAAATGACTGTGTTTTCGTGGTCGTTGACAGATTCTCGAAGATGGCCATCATGGCGGCTTGTAAGAAGAATATCACAGCAGAAGCCACTGCTAAACTCTTCTTTGAACGAGTGTGGGTGCACTTTGGGATCCCATAGTCTATCATATCAGATCGAGATAGCAGGTTCCTCGGCACATTTTGGTCCAGCCTCTGGTCAATGTTGGACACAAAGCTCACCAAGTCCACAGCTTTCCATCCCCAAACAGATGGCCAGACAGAGGTCGTCAACAGAATGATTGTACACATTCTGCGCATGTACAATTCAAAGCATCCACGCACATGGGACGAGAGCCTCCATTATGTACAACATAGTTATAACCGGGCTCTCCACAGTTCAATTGGCCATAGCCCCTTTCAGGTGGGCTTGGGATTCCAGCCACTATGTCCCATTGACGTAGCCATGCCATTTGCAGCTGCTCAGGCCGATTCAGCGCACGTCCAGTCGGAAGTTGACAAAGCAAGTAGCTTCATCGAGCGCATTCAACACATCCGCCAACAGGTTCATGATATATTGGACAGAGCCAATGCGAAGTACAAGCAGCGCCATGATCAACACCGGGTGCCACACAACTTCCAAGTGGGCGACAAAGTATGGCTGCATTTGCAGAAGGAGCGCCTCACTGGACCTCACCGCAAGCTTCGCCCGCTCCGATACGGGCCGTACACCATCACCAAGGCTGTAGGTAACAATGCCTTCGAACTTAGTATTCCACCATTCCTTGGTCTGCACCCAGTCTTCAATGTGGATCGCCTTCGTCCTTACTTTCCACCTCTACTGGACACCTCGGACATTGCAGAACAACTCACACCAACAGAGTTAAACCCAGACTGCATGGAACAGGCCACCACGGATTGTATCATGGACATGCAAATCAAGAACACTCGTCAACAGCAGATCCAACTGTATCGGGTTGTCAAAGCTGGCCAACTCCTGCACCAAGGAAAGTGGTTCACCAGGGACCAAGTTCAGCAGAAATTTCCTCATCTCATGGAGGAACTTAACGCAATGGGGACCATTGCTTCCTAAGGGGGGAGGAATGATCCAGGTGGATATTGGTGGCCACCCGCCTATTCCACTTGGGCCCCCACCATTGTCTCTTTCAGTTTTTCCGTTTTGGCATAACTTACTATTTTTCGCAGTTTTTCGGGTCCTGAACTTCCGGAGCCGTTTTGAGGCCCTAAACGACGTTTTTTGGGTACGAATTTTCTGATAAAATTCGTCCCGACAGCTGTAGTCCTCGGATAGAGCTTTCTAATTATGTATCATATTCGTCAAACGGAGATAGTATGACAAAGTTACGTCCCTGGGAAGTTGAAACACCAATTTACCCAAACGGGGCCCATAGTTTTGGCGCTTCATCTCCTAGGGTTAGGTTTTTGGGATGTTTAGGGTTCTCCATTGTTTCCCAATAATAAATAGGCCCTCGCGCCTCATTGTAAAGCAGTTCAGAGGTCTGTAGCCACCACATCTCTTCTCAGAGATTCGCTACCAGCACCCTAGCTATTTTATTTCCCTTATGTCTGTAAGCATCTTTCTGTTATTTGATATTAATGAAATGAAGTGTTATTTCCGCTGCATCTCTGTATTTATGGTTATGTGTTTATTCTGTTGCGTTCCTGCATAAATCCGGATCAGTGGTATCAGAGCGGTCTTCTTTTTCTCGATCCTTCTTTGCATGTCCCCAACGAGGTCGGGGTATAAGGAGCTAGGGCTTGATCTGGTGGAACCTTTGCAAGATCAGCCTCGTAAACCACGACGGACGCCCATGGGGGACGAAAAGAAAGATGAGGGAGCAGGAGATCCTATCAAAATATTGCTCGAGGAGGCCCTCGAAAAACAAAGGAACGCGATGATGGATAGTTTTGCTCGGATCCTTCAACGGCTGCCCACCGGCGGCGCATATGCATCCAGTAGCCACTCTGGAGTTGCGACTCCCTTTAAGGTACAAGTAAATTTTGACATTCCCATATTTGAGGGTCAAATAGACGCAGATGCCGTAGATAGATGGTTGAATCTATTAGAAGGATATTTCTCTGTTCATGACTTTTCAGACCGGGAGAAGATTATTTTTGCTCTCCTCAAAGCTACCCCCCATGTTAAGGACTGGTGGGAAACCTACTGCGAGAACAAGGACTAGACAGAACCCTCTCTGTTCTCGGCCGTACCAACTTGGAATTCTTTCCGAGACGCCGTCAAGTAACAGTACTATCCTATGGGGAGCTATGAGGACAAGTACATACAATGGACCACACTGCGACAACAAAGGGATCAAGATGTGCACGAGCTAACGAATCTGTTCCATACCCTGCGCACAAATTTGGGTATCAAAGATTCAGAGAAAAATTTGGTGCTAAAGTATCGCAGCTGTTTGCACAGATACATTCAGGAGGAAATGGAGTTCCTCGACATCTCCTCGCTTAGTACGGCATACCGGTATGCTGCCAAGATTGAGCAGAAATTCAAACAGAAGAAGCGAGACTTTGGATCTGTGAATCAAAAGCAAGGAAAAGGTGCTTCCAAACCGCAGAACAAAGGACAGAGCATGGCGACTAAAGACAACCCGTCAAAGCCACAAGAAAAGAACAACACCGTAAAGCCAAAGAAGGACACGGGAAAGTGGTGTGAGTTCCATAAGAGCTCCACTCACAACACAAGTGAGTGTCGGGCCAAGCAGTCGCTAGTGGCCGAGATGAGGGCTTCTGAGTCGGATGCATGCTCCGACTCCGAATCAGAACCTGAAAAGGGGAATGAAAAAGGGAAACAGATTATTGATGCGGAGCCCAACGCCACTGTTGCCACTACAAAGGTCCAGAAGGAGGAACCGGAAGGTCCAGAGGAGGAGGAACGTCTCTTCCACTCCCAGATGTGGGTAAAGGGCTCCCCTGTACAGTTCATTGTCGACAATGGGAGCCAAAAGAACCTCATTTCAGCAGACGCCGTGAAGCGGTTGGGCTTGCCGACCACAGCTCACCCACATCCATACACCATCGGGTGGCTTCACCGAGGACGAGATCTCCGCGTTAGCCGACAGTGCCGCCTTCCCTATAGCATCAAGCCCTTCACGGATGAGGTATTATGTGACGTTGCTCCTATTGATGTTTCTGATGTATTATTAGGACAACCATACTTGTGGAAGCGTCATGCTGTGTATGAGTCTCGGCCTCGTGCTGTTATTATTACTTTAGGAAATAAGTTGTACAGGATACCAGAGGTACCACCTCCTGCCGCTATCTCTTTGGTTACTACAAAACAATGCAGTAAGCTCATTTCCCAAACCAGGAAATTCGTTTTCCTGATGATCCGCCCCCAGGGCAAGAAGAAGACTGTGGCCACGACCTCCAGACAGGGCTCCTCTGCACAACAACAACAAATGGATAAGGTGGTGGAGGAGTACGGGGACATATTCACCTCACCCACAGGGGTTCCTCTGCACTGTCAGGTCAAGCACCCGATTGATCTGACCCCCGGTGCGCCGCTACCTAATGGACCGATCTATCGGCTCTCTGTTCTGGAGAATGATGAAATCAAGAGGCAGATTCAGGAGCTGTTGCAGAAAGGTCACATCAGACCAAGTTCATCGCCCTGTGGGAGCCCGATCGTGTTGGTACAGAAGAAGGATGGGACGTGGAGACTCTGTATTGACTATCGGGCGGTGAACAAGATCACTGTCCGGAATAGGTACCCAATCCCACGGATTGATGACCTTCTGGACCAACTCCAAGGTGCAAAATATTTCAGTAAGATCGACCTGAAGTCTGGGTATCACCGGGTACCAATTGAACCCTCTGATGTGTGGAAGACTGCCTTCAAAGCTAAGGAAGGCCTTTTTGAATGGCTGGTCATGCCTTTCGGGTTGACGAATGCTCCCGCAACCTTCATGAGGATGATGGACGACATCTTGCGGCCATTCACCAACTCATTCGTAGTGGTGTACTTGGATGACATTCTGATCTTCGGCAAGACTTGGGAAGAGCACCTTCATCACATCCGACAAGTCCTCCAAACACTGCGGCAACACAAGTTGTGTGCCAATTTGGAGAAGTGCACGTTTGGCATGACCCGGGTTTGCGGCAACACAAGTTGTGTGCCAATTTGGAGAAGTGCACGTTTGGCATGACCCAGGTTCAATATCTGGGATACATTATTGATGAAAGGGGGGTGCATGTGGATCCAGCCAAGATCCAAGTCATTCGGGATTGGCCGGCCCCGACTACTATAACAGAGCTTCGCAGCTTTCTGGGTCTTGCTAATTTCTACCGCAGATTCGTGTTGGGATTCTCATATCACTTGGCCCTTGGTCAGTCACCAAGAGGAAGCGAGCAAATTTAACAGTCGGAACCTCAACGAGCGTTCAAGGGTGAAAAATTGCCTCCTGTTGCCCCGTCTCATAGAACCGGACTTACGGCGGCGGGTTGGGAATCGAGACAGATGCCTCTGACTATGCTATTGGGGCAGTTCTTACTCAACAGGGACATCCAGTGGCATATCACGGTGAGACATTGTCTGAGACAGTTCGCAAGTATCCCACCTATGACAAAGAAATGTATTCCATTGTGCAAGCCTGTCGACAATGGAAGCATTACATTTTGGGGAAGGAAACAATCATCCACACAGACCACCGGCCCCTGCAGTTCATACGGACACAAGGGAAGTTGCAGAATGATCGCCATCAGAAGTGGTCCACATATCTGCAACAGTTTCATTTGAACATCAAGTACAAGAAGGGTAGCACCAATAATGTTGCATACTGCCTCAGCCGACCACCGATCGTGGCACTCACCACCGTGCTCAACTCTTGTGGGCACGAGACTTTTGATTGGCCGCTTCTCTATGAGAGTGACCCAGAATTCGGCCACACTTACAAGGCACTCTTGGGGGTACGCAAGTTCCAAATTTTCACCTCCAAGATGCACTTTTATGTCACCTGGGACACCTTTGTGTTCCTTCAAGCGAGCGTGCCAAGATGATATGGGAAGCACACTACAGTCGAGTCGCTGGGCATTTCGGGGTCGAGAAAACAGTAGCAATACTACAAAATTATTTCTATTGGCCGAACCTTCGAAAGGATGTCAAGAAGCACATCAGATCCTGCACTGCTTGTGCCATTGCCAAACCGACCATCAAGAAGCAAGGCCTATATACTCCTCTACCTACCCCTAGTCGACCTTGGGAATCCATCTCCATGGATTGCATGTCGGGCCTGCCTTCTACTAAGCAGGGAAATGACTGTGTTTTTGTGGTCGTCGACAGATTCTCGAAGATGGCCATTATGGCGGCCTGCAAGAAGAATATCACAGCAGAAGCCACTGCTAAACTCTTCTTTGAACGAGTGTGGGTGCACTTTGGGATCCAACAGTCTATCATATCAGATCGAGATAGCAGGTTCCTCAGCACATTTTGGTCCAGCCTCTGGTCAATGTTGGACACAAAGCTCACCAAGTCCACAGCTTTCCATCCACAAACAGATGGCCAGACAGAGGTCGTCAACAGAATGATTGTACACATTTTGCGCATGTACAACTCAAAGCATCCACGCACATGGGACGAGAGCCTCCCCTATGTACAACACAGTTATAACCGGGCTCTCCACAGTTCAATTGGCCATAGCCCCTTTCGGGTGGGCTTGGGATTCCAACCACTATGTCCCATTGACATAGCCATGCCGTTTGCAGCTGCTCAGGCCGATTCAGCTCATGTCCGAGTGCGATCTGACAAAGCAAAATGGCTTCTTCGCGCATTCAACACATCCGCCAACAGGTTCATGATATATTGGACAGAGCCAATGCGAAGTACAAACAGCGCCATGATCAACACCGGGTGCCACACAACTTCCAGGTGGGCGACAAAGTATGGCTGCATTTGCAGAAGGAGCGCCTCACTGGACCTCACCGCAAGCTTCGTCCGCTCCGATACGGGTCGTACACCATCACCAAGGCTGTAGGTAACAATGCCTTCGAGCTTAGTATTCCACCACTCCTTGGTCTGCACCCAGTCTTCAATGTGGATCGCCTTCGTCCTTACTTTCCACCTCTACTGGACACCTTGGACATTGCAGAACAACTCACACCAACAGAGTTAAACCCAGACTGCATGGAACAGGCCACCACAGATTGTATCATGGACATGCAAATCAAGAACACTCGCCAACAGAAGATCCAACTATATCGGGTTGTCAAAGCTGGCCAACTCCTGCACCAAGGAAAGTTGTTCACCAGGGACCAAGTTCAGCAGAAATTTCCTCATCTCATGGAGGAACTTAACGCAATGGGGACCATTGCTTCCTAAGGGGGGAGGAATGATCCAGGTGGATATTGGTGGCCACCCGCCTATTTCACTTGGGCCCCCACCATTGTCTCTTTCAGTTTTTCAGTTTTGGCATAACTTACTATTTTTAGCAGTTTTTCGGGTCCTGAACTTCCGGAGCCGTTTTGAGGCCCTAAACGACATTTTTTGGGTATTAGATTTTGATCATCAAAATCGTCACAAAAGTTGTAGTCCTCGGATAGAGCTTTCTAATGATGTATCATGTGCGTCAAACGGAGATAGTATGCAAAAGTTACGTCCCTGGGAAGTTGAAACACCAATTTACCCAAACGGGGCCCATAGTTTTGGCGCTTCATCTCCTAGGGTTAGGTTTTTGGGATGTTGAGGTTCTCCATTGTTTCTCAATAATAAATAGGCCCTCGAGCCTCATTGTAACTCAGTTCAGAGGCCTGTAGCCGCCACATCTCTTCTCAGAGATAGCTACCAGTGCCCTAGCTAGTTTTATTTCCATTCTGTCTGTAAGCAAATTTGAGTTCTTTGATATTAATGAAATGAAGTGTTATTTACGCTGCATCTCTGTATTTATGGTTATGTGTTTATTCTGTTGCGTTCCTGCATAAATCCGGATCAGTGGTATCAGAGGGGTCTCCTTTTTCTCGATCCTTCTTTGCATGTCCCCAACGAGGTCGGGGTATAAGGAGCTAGGGCTTGATCTGGTGGAACCTTTGCAAGATCAGCCTCGCAAACCTCGACGGGCGCCCATGGGGGACGAAAAGAAAGATGAGGGAGCAGGAGATCCTATCAAAATATTGCTCGAGGAGGCCCTCGAAAAACAAAGGAACGCGATGATGGATAGCTTTGCTCAGATCCTTCAACGGCTGCCCACCGGCGGTGCATCTGCATCCAGTAGCCACTCTGGAGTTGCGACTCCCTTTAAGGTACAAGTAAATTTTGACATTCCCATATTTGAGGGTCAAATAGACGCAGATGCCGTAGATAGATGGTGGAATCTATTAGAAGGATATTTCTCTGTTCATGACTTTTCAGACCGGGAGAAGATTATTTTTGCACTCCTCAAAGCTACCCCCCATGTTAAGGATTGGTGGGAAACCTACTGTGAGAACAAGGACCAGACAGAACCCTCTCTGTTCTCGGCTGTACCAACTTGGAATTCTTTCCGAGACGCCGTCAAGGAACAGTACTATCCCATAGGGAGCTATGAGGACAAGTACATACAATGGACCACGCTGCGACAACAAAGGGATCAAGATGTGCACGAGTTGACGAATCTGTTCCATACCCTGCGCACAAAGTTGGGTATCAAAGATTCAGAGAAACATTTGGTGCTAAAGTATCGCAGTTGTCTGCACAGATACATTCAGGAGGAAATGGAGTTCCTCGACATCTCCTCGCTTGGTACGGCATACCGGTATGCTGCCAAGATTGAGCAGAAATTCAAACAGAAGAAGCGAGACTTTGGATATGTGAATCAAAAGCAAGGAAAAGGTGCTTCCAAACCGCAGAACAAAGGACAGAGCATGGCGGCTAAAGACAACCCGTCAAAGCCACAAGAAAAGAACAACACCGTAAAGCCAAAGAAGGACACGGGAAAGTGGTGTGAGTTCCATAAGAGCTCCACTCACAACACAAGTGATTGTCGGGCCAAGCAGTCGCTAGTGGCCGAGATGAGGGCTTCTGAGTCAGATGCATGCTCCGACTCCGAATCAGAACCTGAAAAGGGGAATGAAAAAGGGAAACAGATTATTGATGCGGAGCCCAACGCCACTGTTGCCACTACAAAGGTCCAGAAGGAGGAACCGGAAGATCCAGAGGAGGAGGAACGTCTCTTCCACTCCCGGATGTGGGTAAAGGGCTCCCCTGTACAGTTCATTGTCGACAATGGGAGCCAAAAGAACCTCATTTCAGCAGACGCCGTGAAGCGGTTGGGCTTGCCGACCACAGCTCACCCACATCCATACACCATCGGGTGGCTTCACCGAGGACGAGATCTCCGCGTCAGCCAGCAGTGCCGCCTTCCCTATAGCATCAAGCCCTTCACGGATGAGGTATTATGTGACGTTGCTCCTATTGATGTTTCTGATGTGTTATTAGGACAACCATACTTGTGCAAGCGTCATGCTGTGTATGAGTCTCGACTACGTCTTGTTATTATTACTTTGGGAAATAAGTTGTGCCCATGTTTGCATCAAGGATTTTGGCTACTTTAATTTGTATTTGGAACAATGGACGTCGGTACTCTATCCATTGCTTTACTATTCTACATACTGCTATTTCACTTTCTTATAGATGCCTCGGGCATATTTGGATGCTTTCTCAGATTGTCGATAATCTCCATGTGGACTGTTACTAGGTTTTATATCAAGTCGCTGTATGTGACATGGGGTATTTTTCTATCATTGTCTGGGGTGGGACTTCCACTTTTCTGGATGGATATTTGGGTTCCAATATTAAGATGTGAAAATGTAATGACTTCATGGACTGTTTTACTTCATACAATATATTGAAAACATCGTTTTTTCTCTTGTGAAAAAAAAAATGATTAATGTTTATCACTCAGCCTTCAAAACTAGCGATGCTGGTCTATGTTGCTGGTTTATTGATATGGTCTGATGGTCTTTTTATATTTTGGACATATCACACTCCTCACATGATTAGCGTTTTTCTCTGTTCAGGGATTTTGGGTACTTTAATTTGTATTTGGAACAATGGACGTCGGTACGTACTCTATCTGTTGCTTTACTATTCTACATACTGCTATTTCACTTTCTTATAGATGCCTCGGGCATATTTGGATGCTTTCTCAAATTGTCGATAATCTCCATGTGGACCATTACTGGGTTTTATATCATGTCCCTGTATGTGACATGGGGTATTTTTCTATCATTGTCTGGGGTGGGACTTCCACTTTTCTGGATGGATATTTGGGTTCCAATCTTTGGATGTGAAAATGTAATGACTTCATGGACTGTTTTACTTCATATAATATATTCAAAACAACGTTTTTTCTCTTGTGAAAAAAAAATGATTAATGTTTATCACTCTGCCTTCAAAACTAGCGATGCTGGTCTATGTTGCTGGTTTATTGATATGGTCTGATGGTCTTTTTTTATTTTGGACATATCACACTCCTCACATGATTAGCGTTTTTCTCTGTTGCAGGGTTTTGGGTACTTTAATTTGTATTTGGAACAATGGACGTCGGTACTCTATCTGTTGCTTTACTATTCTACATACTGCTATTTCACTTTCATGGATTGTTTTACTTCATATAATATCTTCACTTTCATGGACTGTTTTACTTCACTGTTGTAGGGTTTTGGGTACTTTAATTTGTATTTGGAACAATGGACGTCGGTACTCTATCTGTTGCTTTACTATTCTACATACTGCTATTTCACTTTCATGAACTGTTTTACTTCACTGTTGTAGGGTTTTGGGTACTTTAATTTGTATTTGGAACAATGGACGTCGGTACTCTATCTGTTGCTTTACTATTCTACATACTGCTATTTCACTTTCATGGATTGTTTTACTTCATATAATATCTTCACTTTCATGGACTATTTTACTTCATATAATATCTTCACTTTCATGGACTGTTTTACTTCATATAATATCTTCACTTTCATGGATTGTTTTACTTCACTGTTGTAGGGTTTTGGGTACTTTAATTTGTATTTGGAACAATGGACGTCGGTGCTCTATATGTTGCTTTATTATTCTACATACTGCTATTTCACTTTCATGGACTGTTTTACTTCATATAATATCTTCAAAACAACGTTTCTCGTCTTTTAAAATTTTAAATTTTTTTTTTTTAAATTGAACCCTCCGTCGGTCTACCGACGCCTTGTAGACGTCGGAACTGCGACAACCCAGTAACGTCAGAAGAGAGACAGTATGAACACGTCGGAAGAGCGACGTTCCAAACGTCGGAAGAGTGACTTCCAAAACGTCGGAAGAGCGACGTTCCAAACGTCGGAAGAGTGACGTCCAAAACGTCGGACCGCGTTTAGTCGGAATTGCGACAGTTTACAAGCGTCGAAAGAGCGACGCCAAAACGTCGGACCACGTTTAGTCGGAACTGCGACAGTTTATAAGCGTCGGAAGAGCGACGTCCAAAACGTCGGACCACGCTACGTCGAAATTGCGATGGTTTATAAGTGTCGGAAGAGCGACGTCCCAAACGTCGAACCACATTTCACCGGAAGTGCGACAGTTTACAAACGTCGGAGGCGCGACGGTTTGTGAGACGTCGGAAGAGTGACGCTTGTTCGGAACGACGGAAGAAGTGTCGATAGTGCGACACTTTTTACTTGCGTCGGAACGGCGACGGCATGACAAACCACGGTTTGTCCGCCCCCGAACTATCGCTCTTGCGACGACTATGTGTCGGAATAGCGACGAATTGGCCGTCGGAATTTCCGCCAACTTCTCTAGTGTCATTTTCCACAATGTGCCAGCAGGATTGGATAAATCTGGCGGAGAATCCATCTGGGGCTGGGGCTTTGTCTGGGTCCATGGAAAAGAGAGCATTCTTGACCTCAGCCTTGGTGACTTTAGCTTCTAGCAGGTGGTTCATCTCAACAGAGATTGAAGGGAGGACCCCATCCAGAAGACCAGAATTATGAACCAGATTCACATTCTCACTGTACAAATTTTGAAAATGAAGAAATGCTGCTCATTTGATGCTTGCAAAGTCCTTATGGTTGGAATTATCTTCCTTGATATCCGTGATGGAATTGAAGCATTTTCTGGCTTGAGTTTGCTTGTGAAAGAAAGAGGAATTTCTGTCTCCCGCTTTGAGCCAAAGGCAGCGAGACTTAATCCTCCAAAACTCTTCTTCAGCCAGGCAGGCTTTATGGAAACGTTGTTGGAGCTGAACCTCCTTTTCAAGGATTTCTCTGGTTACATATGCCTCTTCCGAAAGCAAATGGTGTGCTTCAAGCTGATTTTGGAGATTTTTCCTTTCAGCTGCTGGATTAGGAAGAGTTTTGGCCCAGCACTTTAGAGTAGCTTTCGTTCTTCTGAGCTTTTCTTCCCACACATAGAAAGGTGATCCATTTACTGGCTGAGACCAACTTTCCTTGACAATTTGCATGAAGTTGGGTTCCTTGACCCAGAGGGGGATGAATCTGAAGGGGATGGGCCCAAGATCGGGGTGAGCCCGGAGTTCAAGCTTGATAGGATTGTGATCAGATATGCTACAAGGAATGATTTGCATACTGGCATCTAATCCAAGCAAAAGAAAGGAACTTTGGACAAGATATCTATCTAGTCTTGCTGCAATATGACCAGGGCCTACTCTTTTATTCGACCAAGTAAACTTACCAGAAGAGGGCTTGATGTCCAGCAAGTCCCAATCTTGCAGAAGATCCTCTGCCCATTCCCTCGCCGGATCTCGCACAATGCAACCTCCTCGCTTTTCTGAGGAATGTAATGTGAGATTGAGGTCTCCTGCAATAATGATATTGTCTAGGTTCCCAAGATCTGCTTGGCTTCTTATAGAGTCCCAACAGGCCTTCTTTTCTCCAGAATTGACCGACACATAAACATTGAAGAGACAAAAATATTCTTTGGTGACAAGACGCTGCATTTTTAGAAGCAGCCAGTGAGTGTTAGAGGTTTCAGAGACTAACGAGAACTTGCTATCATTCCAAAGAGTGCCCAACCCTCCAGAGGCTCCTCAGGCTGAGACAACTTTTGCTCTACTTTTACTCCAGATTTTTTTACTTGTTTGGAGGAAGATTGAATCCTCCAACTTGGTCTCCTGGATAAGGAATATGTCCGGGGCTTCTATTCTTATTAAGTTTCTTATGGCCTCTTCCTTGATTTTGCTCCCCATACCCCTACAATTCCAGGAGACTATTATCATTATTTACCTTTGTTCTGTTGGGCTCCCTTGGAGCCTTGAGGTTGGTTTCTCGCCATCTTCGGCTTTTTTGCTAACAACTTCTCCAGAGTTGGTTGGCTTCCCTGTAACTTATCCTTGAACGTTTCCTGCTCTCTTTTCTCCCGATCTGTTTTGCGGCCTCTTGTGGATCTCCTAACAGAGGCTTGGGAGTCACCTATTTCTCCTTCCTCCTCCGAGTCTTCCGACTCATGGTCCTCTTCCTCGACTTCAACAGGGATTCCTTTTGAGCTTTCTGCAACAGTTGCATCCTTGGAAGAGACAGAAGGATTACCTTTGTCCGGAGACGCTACCTTTTGGGCCTCGACCTCCTGGGTGTCCTCTTGGTGCGAGCTTAGAGGATCAAACTTGTTTTCTGGGACAGTCTTGGGCGGGATCTGTTGAGCAGAGGCCTGATGAGGACCTTTGCCATTAAGGCCTCCCAGCTTCTATGTCTTGTGGGAAGTTTTGGAGCGCTTGAATTGGTTCCAACCTTCCTCCTTCCCCTGCTCTGCCTCAATGTTGGACGGACAGCCTCTGGCGACGTGGCCATAGACATGGAATTTCCGGAATTTGAAGGGCAGCTGCTCATAGTCCAATTTCTGCACATGCGACCAGTTTCCGACATTGATTTTGATGGCCTCTGGCAGCCCTACTTCCAGATCTACTTCCACGCAGATCCTGGCGCAGTCATATTGGTCCTTGTTGTTTGCTCGATCAATGAACTTCCCAAGGGAATTTCCAATATGCATCAGAGAGTCCCAATTCCAGCAGTGAACTGGAATATTAGGGAGTCTAACCCACACCGGGACTGCTTTAGGCACGTCCACTGTAGGATCAAAGTCTGGAGTCCACTTATTTAGATATAAACCCTGAGGGCCCATGAAGTAGGGGCCGTTTTGGAATATCAGATCTGTGTCATCCTTTGAAGAGAACTCAAAGAGAAAGAATCCTCTCCCCAAAAAATAAGAAGCAACACTTTCTTTGATCAATGACGCCCAGTCTCTGTTGACCCAGATCTCAGTAGTTTTGGGGGATGGCCATAGCTCGGTGAACTGGCCTACGAGAGCTCATTCGGCCAGAGATAATGCAACCTGGATCGGAGTTTCTGCAGGAAGGGAGATCTCAGGTATATCATCCAATTTCTTGACAAACTTCGCAGCTTCAGAGTTCTTCTTCTTGGGAAGTCCTGCCAAGAGGCGATTGAAGGCCTCAGCAGACAAGGGCGGTGGAGGAGGGGGGGGAGGCGCCTAGGGAGTGCCCTGCACCTCCATGGGCGCGAGCCCTAGAAAGAACGCGGGCCTGTCACGAGCTTAGCAGCAGCAGGGAGCTCCAACGCATTCGCTTTTCCTTTGAAACAATATTTAATTATGGGTAAAAACAAGATAAGGAATATTAATACAAAAGAGAATTAAAAATAAAATTAGAAATAAAAGAATGTTCTTGTTTTATAGCAATGAAGAGGTTGAGAATTAAAATTAACACGGAAGATGGGTGGAGTGTTAGCAGACGCTGGATTCCTGACCTTCACTCTACCCTTCACTCTTAGTTGTTGTTTCTCTTCCTCTGTTCTCTCTCGTCTTTTCCTCTGCTCTGGCTTTGTTTCTTTATAATTTGTTATTATATTCAAATTATATAACATATAATTATTAATGAATTTTAATTATATAACCTATAATTAAAAGTATTTGGTAAAAAAAAAATTAAATTATATTCAAATTATAAATATTAAATTCTATAATATTAAATTATTAAGTAATTTATTAATAAATAAATAATACAACTATTAATGAATTTTTAATTATATTTATTATTCTAGTCAAACTAGTCGTTATTTTACAACTGCTACTTGGAGCTTTCCTTATCTATTTAAATGGGTTCCTTGATCAAATTTCTCATCTTTTCTTGATGATGAACCACAGTTGCTAATGTGATTTTTACCAAAAGATTGTATACACAAGAAATAAATTTTATGGTTTATATTAAAGGATTAGAGGAGTTAAGGATAAAATTAAACTTAGTTGATGTATATATATTCATCCATGTTTTTTGTTATTTAGATACATCGTAGAAATAAGAGATCTGTATGAAATGAAATAATTTTTTACGTCCACGAGACTAAAAATAGTCTATGGGACTATGAGTTCCCTGTTTTTCGCCTTTTGCATTTCAGTTCTTTTCTTATTCAAATTGATGATGAGCTGGCACAACCTTCCAACAATCTCATTGCTAAAAAGACAATGCCAAGAAATCGATGCTAACATATTCCCATAACTTTCTTTGATGTCTTTGACTGCATCACATTCCAAAATGAAATGTTTTTCCGATTCCATTGCCCCAGACATGAAAAATGTACACACTCGTTCTTCCCAAGATTCTTTAGGCCTTTTTCACCGTCCTGTTTCACACCGAAGATGATGCGAGTTGGTTCTTCATTGAGAAATAAGAACCTTTGCCCTCCATGGAATGTTAGCTCCAATGTACTCTTTTTGTTGGAGATCATACATAGGGTTGAATTCTTCAATTTAGTACTTCTTCTTTCTACCCAATTCTTTTCCCCATATCTAACTTCTCCATAACAAAATTCTTTAGCTCCTTGTTATTTGTGGGACAAGCATTGAGGTAGATTTCCATTTTTGCATCCATGTGTAGTTTTGTCTCATCCATTTTTTCTTTCTTTCACTCATGCCTTCCTTGAAGATAACATTAGGCCATCTACCTACTCCCATTTTCTCAATTCTTTTTAGATATCTTATGAGTCGCACCATAGAAATTTCTTTGATGGGAGTTGATCTTGTTTCACTCAACATTATCTCATAAGGTACCGAAATTTTTATTTTGAACTTGCTCATGATCAAACGTTTTTGGATTTTCTCAATTTTCTTCCATTTTGAGACAGGGGTGCTACTAGCCCACAATTCACACCCATATAGCATCACTGGAAAAAATAGGAGTCCAAAAAGAACTTTAATCATTTTCCAATCCCATAAATTTGCCTCTCTACATATGTTTTGAAGAGCATATAATGCTTTCCACCCTCCTAATATTCTCTTCTTTCTGCAGTCCTCCCAATTAAGTTTGTTGTTGAAATTGTTCCCGAGGTATTTGTACTCATTTACTTCTTCAAGAATGTTGCCTTCAAAGAATAATGTATGTTGACTCTACTTCCTTTTATCAAAGAAAATCATTATCTTGGTCTTGCTAATGTTGACTTGCATCCCCACTGCACTACAAAAATGCTCAAGGGAATATAGGTGCATCTGCAATCCATGGGCCGATTTAGAAATCAATACAAGATCATCAGCATATAAAAGAAGCTTTATCACAAACTCCCCCAACCAAACACCATCCCCACCTTGAAAATTTAGCCACTCTTCCAGTTTATCAATATATAAACCAAAAAGAGCAGGGGATAAAGGGAAACCTTGCTTGACTCCAATGTCAATTCTAAAGCTTTTTGAAATATCTGCTGAGGTTCTAATTTTGACTTTCACCTCTTCATAAGGTCTATGGACATCAGCTCTATAATGCAAATGAATTTCAAGTTCTTCCATTCTATGCCACAACTTATATCTAGGGAATGTGTCAAATGCCTTTTTGAAGTCAACAAAACATCAGAATACTTCTTCTTTATCCCCCCAAACCTTTTCAATAATGTGTCTCAACGTGATGCCATGATCCGCTGTAGAATGGTTCGGCCTAAAACCAGCTTGTCCTTTTGCCCTCTTTTCTTTTGCTTCTTCCCACTTACTGATTCTATTTTCTACCATGTTGTCGAAAATATTTGCAAATAAAGGATTGATAATAATGGTTCTATAATTGGATGGATTATTAATGTCTCCACTTTTAAAAAGGGGTATTTCTAGGCTAGTTGTCCAGTCTCTTGGGAATCCTTGTTGAATGATGTTGTTGAATATTTCCATGATGTGCAGTGCAAGAATTTTCCTTTCCCATTTTAGATACTCTTCTTGAAGTTCAACCAAGTCTTTTGCCTTTCCTGTTTTCAACTTTATAATTCCAATCTCCACCTCCTGTAATGTGAAGAGATTTGTAGTTGTGTTGAGCCCCGGGGGAGGCTCAACCTCTGATTATTTCTCATAGAGTTGTCTTGCACATTCAAACCATTGATTAGCTGTAATATTATTTTCGATTTGCTTCTTCCTTGGTTGAAGTTCCTGCCAGAAATTTTTTGGGTTATTCTTGCCTAGATATATTAACTCTTCTCGCCTTGTTTGCATGAACTCATCTTTTTTCCTTTTTAGTATCTGCTTATATAAATTTACATTCATCTTCTCTTTCCCTATATTTTTCAAGGTTCTCCTTGCCATTTTCATTCCTCATAAGAAGACTAAAAAACATTTATTAAAGCATTAGTAGAAAACTTAAGGAGAAAAAGAGGGGGGGGGAGGGGGGTGGTGGGTGTGGAGGAGGGAACTGAGAGGTAATAAGGAGGGGGAGACAAAAAATAGGACATGGTCAAGATTCATTGGGTAAGACAGTGGATGACGGGCTTCCAGGATTGGCTGAGCTTGTAACCATCCTCCCTATTAAATTTATTATGGTTTTTGTCGTTTTTTAGGGCTTCTCGAATAAAACGAGAGTTGTAGAATGGTGCAGAGGCTATGATTTTAGATTGATTGAAGTAGATTAAGTGCTTGGAATTATATGAGTGATCAACGATGACATACTTTGAAAGACGATTATGGTTGGTGTTAGCTATGTGCTCCTTCAGGCGGTCTTTGAATGGAAGAGCTATTTGACCAATTACCACAACAACAAAGAATTTTATAAACCCGTTATCCTAGCATGGGATTTGATATGTCTTTGGCCGATCAGAACAATTGCTTGAGGGTTTTGTGGGGTTTAAATATGGTTTTTATGTTTTTCTTTGGCAAAATATTAGCAATGAGATCAGTGGTCCCTTTAATGTAAGGGAGGGTGACTTGGCCGCAAGAGGGAGAGGGTTCATAATTTTGGGTTTAGGGTTGGCAACCGACTGGAGAGATTTAAAGATCTAAGCAGAAGAATAACCATTGGATTTGAAAGCTTTAACTAGATGGTATTTTTCAGCTAAAAGAAACTAGAGAGTAGAGATTTTTAAAGCTCTGGAGAAGAGGGTTTTGAGAACACCAGATTTTTTGGATGGGTGGTGATGAGAAAGAGCGTGGAGATAATGGTCAGTATGAGTTTTTTTTTTTGTAGAATTGATGTGAGAGCGAGCCATTGGGGAGGCAGGTAACACAAACATCTAAGAAAGGAAGGGATTTATTGGATTCAATTTGCATAGTAAACTGGATATGAGGAGAAATGCTATTAAGATGGGAATGAAAGGCGTCAAGCGCAGGGCGTTCATGTTGGAAAATGAAAAATGTGTCATCAACAAACTGGAACCAACATTTCAGTTTTAGATGCCATGAATTGAGAGTGTAATCTTGTATCTTAAGTGCTCCTCATGCCTTTGGTTGTTAGAACAATGACCTTCTAAACGAGCTATAATAAATCATTTTGTACTTCCAAGATAATGTTGAACCCTAAATGTATATTTTTTAATACAAATATTTACAATTACTGTGGAAAACAAATTCTACTTTAAAATTAGTTTTAATAAAATTAATTCATAATAAATAATATTTTTAAAATTTAATAAATTACAATATTTAATAAATTACAATTTTATTTTATCTATAATTTTTTTATTTTTCAAAATATTAAATATGATATAAGGTTTTAGCAAAATTTAAATTTTATATATTTTTAAAAAGTTAATAGATATTTTAATATATAATGATTTTTTAATAAAAATTTTATGATTTGTATAAATTATAAAACATTTAGAATTTGTCATTAATTTTAATATAATTAAAATTTAAATAATATTGTCAAAACTTTTCATGAAATTCAAGATTTAATGTAAATTATTTCGTACCTATTTTATCTTTAAAATTCTAGAATTTCAGACTTATGTAAGGTTTTATCTTAAAGACAAAGTATACTTGAAAAACATTTATTGTGACCAATATGGGAAACCTTCTTCCTTCTTGCAATAAATGATAGGATGGATTGGTCACCCCTCAATCCTCATTTTTGCAAACGTGGGAGATTGTTCATAGTTTCATAGTTTCTCTTACAATTCCTTAATTACGTCATCTGTTTAGCGGGCTTCTCCTTGTTGCTTTCCTGCCCAACCTCGAGGAACACTATTTTATTTTTACACTTTTTCATCTGTGCTTTCATTGATATCAATTGTCTTCTTAAAGTCAATAAGTTCTTTCCACACACAATCTTACAATGACCATAAAAATTAATCCACACTCAATCTTACAATGACCATGCCTAAAGCTTTTTCTTTCAATGGATCCAAATAAATACAACATAATTCTTTATATGTAAATTACTTTTATTTAAGATTTATATGTAAAGTCAAATTTGGAGAATAATAAATAAAATGATTTTTTATCGAAACACAATATAATTTTTAGAGAGAATGTGATTATTTTTCTTGTTTATATAAATGAATTCAACACCCTCAAAAACCCATGAGACACTCAATCTTTTGGTTTTTAAAATTCTATTTGTAATTTTGAATAAAATTGATAAAGAAACATGTTTGGAAAAAAAATCACTTCTTCTATTAGTTAGACTATGTGATTATTTAATGTGATATATAAATATTCTTTTCAAATGTGTAAAATTTATAAAATAATTATTATTTAATGTCACATTGACGTGGAGTGCAGTTATAGTTGGCCGCGTCGTTCAAAATTGAACCCATCAATACCCGCCAAAAGGGATCCAACACGTCCTAGAAATGCTAAGATAAAATTGCCAATAAAAAAATGTAAAATTTTATGTCTATTGGTTTTTCAAAAATCTAAATAATCTAATAAAATTCCCCATGAAGGGCTACAACCTGCCAGATAAATTGCCAGATTATGGATATCCTGCTGGCACATGGACTGTTGGACCTTGCCACAATGCCACTGGTTTCAACTTAGTAAAGACTCCAAAGTACACAACCAATTTTTCAACTATAATGGAGGCAATAAATAGAGCATGAATTGTAATGGAGGTCGAACTTGCATTGATAACATACTAAACACCATTACATCCCTGCAAGAATTACATTTCTGTAAGCATTACATTTTTCGTAGGGATTTCAGTATATTCTTGGGAAGTACAAAGCATTAAAGGGAAATAGATGTGGCCTGCCATTTTCTGTGAGAGTAGTCTATAATGCGACTTTTTAGAATCTTACGTGACATTGCAATGGATGGATGGTCATACATGCCATTGATAGTTCGACGACCATCTCGGTTTTCTAACTGTTGTACATATCTTACTGATTTCTTCAGAGCTTTGACTTACACATTGAATGCCTCACCAATTTATTTTTGCAACTATCATTAATACAACATTGCCGCTCCCATGCCAATTTTAATTTCACGAAGTTGCCTCCCAGCCTATTTGAATTTTACTTTAGTGCATCACTACGTCCATTTAAATTTTAATTTTGCTACATCTCGATGCACATTTGAATTGTGTTGCTAATGCCTAGGCCAAATCTAGTGGAGCTGTCCATGGAAGTATGTTACAGGAATTTTAGGCTCGACAGTAATCCCATACTTCGTTTTGCTCAAGTTTTTGTTGCAACAATCAAGAAATGGAATTTGAGGTCTCCATCACAGGGCGATAAGCTTTATGAGAAGTCAAGCAAGGAGTCAACAATGGGGGGAGTAGGAAGATACTACACAGTGAAGAGTTTAGGTTCTTAGTTACTACTGGATTTCCCCTTAGTTACTACTCAATCATATTCTTTCATTTGAATAAAATTATCATATTTTATCTATTTTTTTTCTTATACTTAATACAAATTAAAAATATATGAATACAAAAAAAGAGATTTCCAAATAAATTTTTGAATCTATATCCACATTATAAGATGAGGTGAATGAACCTTTACGAGAAAAGTTAATATAAATAATAATTTATAACTGATTCAATAAACCATAATTTCAATGTGTTCTGAACAATATTTTTCATGGTGCCAAATGAATACAAAAGTGTTTGTATCAAAATGAAATCCAATGTGTAATGTGAATAAAACTCCTTTTAAAAATTAGTGTCAGTAATATTTCCACCATCAAAAACATATTTATTATCGGTAGCTTTAAAAGGCATCATAAGAAAACTTTTACGATTAAACTCATATGTTTATATTTTCTGGTGTGGATTATCTTTGTTCTTATCCATGGATCGTGCAATCCCTTTGTAGTGTCTTGCACATATCACATATTCAATAAAGTCAAATGTTGTAAGAAATACCAATAAGAAACATAAACGATCCATGTGACCTATGTTAAGATCTTATGGGATCCAACTAAGCTTATTATTTCTCCTAGTGATATTCATTACTACGGTGACGATCAAACTGCCCACATAGTTCCCCATGGAAATGGATTTCATCCACAGGGAACTACCAAAGCTTTGAAGTCCTTCAGGAGCTTGGCCATTGAAAAACCCTAAATGCCCAACATACATAAATGCCTCTAACACACCAATGAGGGCAAATTGAGGTTTTTTCCAGAAAATTTCCAGAGAGTTTTGGCCATGGGATTTCTCCACAATTCTCAGATGATACACTTCAAGTACTCCTATTGAAACCATGGAAAACACAACTAGTATCAATCCAACACCCATCCTTTGAAACTCAGTGAAACTGTTGGGATTCCCTGTAAATTTTATTTCCCATGGCACTAAAGCTTTCATGTATATGAATATACAAGTTGCGATACAAATAATGGTAAACATTGACATCCCTGTAGGTGGAATATGAAATCCACTTCTCTACAAACAAATATGCCATTTTTGTGAACACAACTAAGTAAATAATTATGTATAGCCAAATGGGCAACATACACATTATGCACTTCACCTCCTCCACTTGAGAAATACTGCACAACCTCTAGGTATTGTGTGCTTAATCTGCGGTTTTGTCATCCTCTATTAATGTTGTTGCCTTGTCAAGAAACATATAAACCCAATAAATGAACTTTTGAATAGTAAAGACATAAATTCATATATTCTTAAAGACTCTTAAAAAATCAAAAACCAAATGAAAAGGTTGGATCGGGGAAATTCAATAGTAACCAAGAGCCTGAACTCTTCACTATGAAATATCATCTTGCTTCCCCCATTGTTGACTCCTTGCTTGGAAACTCATAAATCTTATCGTCTTGTGATGGATCCCTCACATTCAATTTCCTGATTATTGCAACAAAAACTTGAGCAAAACAAAGCATGGGATTACCGTCGGGCCTAAAATCCCTATAACATACTTTCATGGACAACTCTACTCACTTTGGTCGAGCTATTAGCAACACAATTCAAATGTGTGCCAAGATGTAGCAAAATTCAAATTCCAATGGGTGTAGTGATGCAGTAAAATACAAATTCAAATAGGCCAGGAGGAAATTTCGTGAAATTAAAATGGACACGGGAGAGACAATGTTGTATTAATGTTGGTTGCAAAAAAAAAATTTGGTGAGGGATTGTATTAGAGCTTTGAAGAAATCGGCGAGAGTTGTACAACTGCTGGAAAACCGAGACGGTCGTCCAACTATCAATGGCATGTATGACCATCCATCCATTGCAATGTAGCATTTCTAAAAATTCGCATTATAGACTACTCCTTTTCTTCTTAAAGGATTAGACTATAGTATATAAATTGCCATTGGTGACCCAACAATAGGTATAGACATACATACTCCTCGCTCGTAATCTATCATACTGATTTGAACTGTCGGAGTTCTCATCTCTGGAGGTCACACGGGGTCGGACCACAACAACATGGGATAATGCAAAGGGTCAGTGAGGAATTTTCTGTTGCATATCTTTTATTGATAGTTTGGCCCATTTATTCGTGATGTATATGAGATTGGTTTTGCAAATGCTTAATTTTTATGAGACCAATAAGCTCCAGAGGATTTGTAGACACTTAAGCATCATAATCTCATCAACTTTACATTTAAAAATGGATGCTTTACTCATACACATGCATTTATGAAATTCGTATCATGAGTTAACTCCATTCCCATTGTATAAATTTGATGGTGACTTCTATGGGTCAATTAAACTTTTTATGATACTTTTCTTCTGAAAAGTATTTTTCCTATTATAATCTTTCGTGTATCTTTTCTTTTATATTTCATATTTATTTTTTTCTATTATTAAACTATTATTTATTATATTCCTTTTTTAATCACTTATTTATTTTTATCTGTGATTTAAATATCATTTATTATATCAGTTATTTTAATTAAATATTCATTTAAGTATGAGGGGTTTCTGTAGTGCATTATATTAGATATCATTTTTGGGATTCAACTGCATTAAGTAAGTCATTCATATATGACCATTTCCATGAGAAGTAGTCGTAACTAACTAATTTCTCATGATTTTTGAATAGTCCACTTAGTAGTCATTGCTCACGGGGGTGAAAAAGTGGGATTGAAACTAGTGAAATGAATCACATAGCATCAATCATCACTTTCGTGCCTTGCACCTGGTAACCAGGTCTTCCCGGGTGGTCACCTATCCCAAAACTCCTCTGGCTCAAGCGCGCTTAACTGTGGAGTTTTTCCCCACAATCAAGCCCACTTAGCTTGCTACCCCATTTGCAAAATATTAATAAGCATTGTGCCTCATGAACCATTCAAGTAGAGCTCCCTTTATGAGAAAGAAGAATTTGAAATTTTTGGAACAAAATTTTAAACAAAGGCATGATAGTTCATTTTCAAATTTTTTTTTGGAGTTTGAAGTTAATTTTTATTTATAAAACTTATGACAAATATTTTGAAATGTATTGAATTATTTGGATAAGAGACAATTTTGACATTATCGGAACATTATTTTGTTGGAGAAATAAGTTTCTTTATTGGAGAGATAAATTTATAAAGGAGACATAAAAATTTTATGGCAAGAGAATTAGAGTATTTGGGATGTATAAATGCATAATGAAATTGAACTTGTAAAGAAGGTAGTGTATTTAGCAAATGTCATATAATTACATGGTATATTGAAGGTTACAAGTTCCAATCCTTGCGAAGACAATTTTGGAATATATTTTTTGGAAGTTGTCATTAGAAGATGACATTTGTTATCTAATAATTTTTTTGGTGAAATTACATTGTAAAACATGAGCATTTTTTGTTGAACCTGCCACCCAAGATTAATAAAAATGGATCAAATTAAGAAAGTATTGGAAATATTAAACAATTTCATTAGCTCTATTGCTGATGAAACTGTAAATGTCAGCAAAGTAAGTCTTGTTGATATTAGAGTCCCTTTACATGATGCATTGAAGGCAATTTAATTTCTCCAAATTGAGTCTCAAGTACAACGAGACGATCCTAATTTCAAACAACAGTTGAAGATTAATGAAGCCATTTCAGGAGCAAGTTTGAATGTAGCCTAAAGTCATGTTGAGGCAAGGGTATGAAAGAGTCATTTGCATACAGATGTGAAGCATGTCGTTCCCAAAATTTTTGTAAGACTATGGGAATAAATTACCCATAACAAATACAAAATTGGTTTGGGATATAACAAGGATTTCCTCGATGTATCTTTTCATATTCCTGATTTTTCTAAACCTATACAATTTTGTAATGTTGGATTTCTAGATGGTGTTGTTCCAGAACAAATTTATCTATGTCAACATTGTGATAGAGTTGGGCATGTGAAAGATCATTGTTTTTGTCTTCACCTGTGTGAGCATTGTGGAAAGCACAATCGCCATTCAAACATATGTTCCAAAAAGAAGACTACTGCGAGATATAAGCTAAATTTTGGATGGATTTCTTCTTGGGATTGGTCGAAAACAACCAAGAATATTTATAGGTCATATCGTAGGATATGTTCAAGAGTGTTGAGTAGCCTTGCAGTAATTAAGAATACTTCATATTCTTATCCTGTATTCGACAAGGGGGAAATTGTTGATGGTTTGCCACAGGTTCAAATATTTGTCAAGTGAGGCTGAGTTAGAGATCCACAAGTGAGCCTAATCCACAACACGTACCATTTAGTTCCAGAGTTGTAGCCAAAGAGACTTTAGTGTTTTTTGAATAAGTTGTTTGTGAACGAGCACTTCCAGATTTAGAATTGTTCGAGGAACTACATTAATAGTTCTAGAGTTAGTGGTCACCTTTAAACCACATTTTTGGTTGTTGTGAGAAATGCTATGAATGTTCAAAAGTTGGTGTTGGTTGAGACCTCGAGTTCTCCCACACTGGTTTGTGGTCATCCCTAAAAACCATATCTGAGAGACATTCAACTCTTGGTAGAGATGCATTTTTGCATTTTGAGTTCTCATTCTTAGACTTTGATACATTGCTTTGGATTAAGGGGGGAATGTTAGACAACTAATCCTCGAGATTAGGTTTATGTTATGGTGAGTGGTTATTAGAGTCCAAGAAGACCCAGAAACCGAATCAATGATTTCTTTATATATTTATATGTACATTGTGTACATCATCCATTGAGATCAATTAATATATAGTTGTATTTAGTTTCCAATATCACGTGTTTAGTATTTTCCAAGTTTAAATATCCAACTTATTTTTTGTTTAAAATCCACTTTCCCATGAATTACTTCAAATAATTTTCCATAAAAAATTATCCCTTTTCTTTTTAATAATTAATATTTTATTTTTACCATATTTACACACATCCTAGCTTCGATGTAATAAAAATCTCTGAAATTATTTGATATATTTACACGTTGTGTATTAACTTGTTAAAAACAATCATATCATTACCTAAACCAAAACCTTAATTATAATTCCTCCTATTAATAAACTCAATATGAAAATGTAACGAATGTAGCAGAAGTAACTATGAGAAAGAACCTGTCAACAAAAGTAGAGTCCACTTGTTGAATGGTGTCGTGGAATACACATCCACAACAACAACATTTATAATAAACCCACAAATTTGTTGATCAATAATGTCCAAAACACGACATGATTGTAACATGTGACCAAATTAAGTATACATTTCTACGCACTTGCGTTTATTAGCCATCTTTAGATTCTTTAAAAAGTTACATGTAATCTAAATTCCCTAAATAATATACCATAAATCTATTTATAGATTTAAAAACACATTTTAAACCATAAAAAAATACATAATCAAAATAACCAAAACATGTAATAATTAAATTATATCATTATTATAACTTTACATACAATCTACTCTATTATTTTCATTTTCATAAACCACTACTAAACCAACTATTTTAACATAAAAATTCTCTGAATTAAAATTACTTAAACTTGAAAATTTATTTATTTTTTATAAAAAAAATTCAATAATTACATTGTTTATTAATATTTTAAAAACTATATTTCTTATACACACTTTACTTATTAAACAAGTATATATAATTAAAAAATATGCCCATAATTGTAATTATATTATACATGAGCAACACTAAAATTAGTATTAAAAATAGTAAAGCCGAATCTCTGCTAAATTGCTCTCCATCTTCTGAAAACTGAAGATTTCCTCCTCATAAACCTTTTTCTCAAACCGCTTACCTTAACAGCGAAGCGTTGCAGGCGGATCCGCCATGTCAACCGTTTGGTTTTGTACACCAAATCAGCTTAAAGGGTTTAATGTTTAGTATTTTCCATATATATATATATATCCAATTTTCCTCAAATAATATTCCATCAAAATTTAACTTTTTTTTAATAATTAATATTTTAATTTTACATATTTATACACATCTAGCTTTCATGTAATAAAAATCTCTGAAATTTTTTGATATATTTACAATTTGTGCATTAATTTATTAAAAAAATCATATCTTTACTTTAAAAAAAAAAATCAATGATAATCATATAGAAAAAAACTTTATCTACCAATTTCAAACCAACAAATATAATTCATCATTACCTAAACTAAAACTTTACTTATAATCCCTCTTATTAATAAATTCAAAATGAAAATGTAACCGATTTAACACAAGTAACCGTGAGAAAAAACCCGTTAGCAAAAGTAGAGTCCACCACCTTTAGAATGGTGCCGTGCACTATACATCCACAGCAACAACATTTATAATAAACCGTCAATTCAGTTGATGGGTAATGTCCACAAAGACGGCATGACTGTAACATGTGACCAAATTTAGTGTTACATTTCTAGGCATTTGCGTTTATTAGCCACCTTTCCATTCTTTAAATACATAATTATTTAAAGTCAACATCCATCAATGTACGGATAAATTACCTTTCGATTCTTTAAATAAAAAGTTAAACTACCTTTCGATTTTTAAAATAAAACTACTTCATCCGAATTCCTGAGCACTATTCAAATTGTTAAATTTATTCATACATTTTAAATAACAAGAAAACATAATATTATACCTAAAACATAATCTTATAACGAATTATATTATTAATTAAAATATTTAATAACTAAATTGTATTATTATTATCTATTGGACACAAATCACTTTACATGCAATCGATTTTTTTCTTTTTTTTTGTAAATTTGGCATGACTACATCTTCATCATGTCCAATATATCCCTCAGATTAGGGGGGAGAATTGAACTCGCTACTTAACTGTGGACTTCACATCAAGCATCATTGCATTGACAAAACACCGTATCACTATCTATCCAAAACCTCGTAGACTACTTAACTAACTATTTTAACATAAAAAATTATCTATTTTAAGTTTTTTTTTTTTTAATAATTGCTTAAATTAAATTTTTTTATAAATATATTTTTATTTCAATAATTATATTATTTATTAATATTAAAAACTATATTTATCATACATACTTTACTTATTAAACATCTATAAATAATTAAACAATATGCCCATGATGAAATTTGTGATACACACTATGTAAACTATATTCTATTAATCAAATAGAGTTACATACATACATGAGGAATTGTTTCAAGATAGGGAAGCTATTTTGGACGCACAATAAGTTGGTTGAGAGAATATCTCAACCTCACACAAACTAGGAACTTAGGTTTTAGCTAACCTATGGAATAGGAACAAACTCTATACATAGATAGTCACAACTGAAGACAAGTAGGAATTACATATTCCAACACACCCCCTTAATGACTACTTGTCTCGATATCACTCTGCAAAATCTAGCTGTGGTCAAACATAACAAAAAAGGCTATGTCGACGTCCATATAAAGGAGCAATCATCCACTAAAATGCATGGGTACCAACCACTGCAACTGTTGGTCTCGTAGGATGTCCTTCATGTACATGGTTTTGTCAACCATTATCACTGCATACATGTACCTGTATCTACAGATCCCCCTCCAACGTGGGTTTTATCGAATGACCCGTAACCATGCTCTTCCTTCATCAGTGAACTCTCACCAACAGTAGATCTGTCTTAGATCTCTTCGGCAAACTTTTACCAGATCCCTTCATTGGCGACCTTGCACCAGATTTCTTCATCAGTGGGCGAACACTGGCACAAACCTGTTTCTAGTTCACTTCAATGTTACATGTGGTTTCTGGCTGACCACAAACCGACACTGCAAAATGGTTTCTAGCTGACCACAAACCTGTAATTACAAAGTGGTTTTGAGATTACCACGAAATTTTATGGGGATACACATGCCTTTACAAGGCTTACATACTCCAACTCTTGGAGTTACCAGGTACATACAATGACCACTACAAAACCATCCTAGACTTGCTTATCATTCAACTCTATGACTCATTATACAACATGCTATTGAGTCTATTCCAAGAAACTCACACAAAACAAACTTTCACAAAACTTGATTGTCCATCATCCTTTGCCGCTCACCATACCATTCATATGCTAGAGCTTTTTCGCTTGAATATTTCTGTCATAAATTTTGTACTTTTGAATTTTAGATATACTGGTCTTGAATCTCCATGCTATACCTGCCATTAGTTAGAGTCGTGAATTCTAACAAAATGAATTCATATTGAGGTCGTGAATCTCAATATGTATACAAACTTTCAAGACATATTCCCTTCAAAACAATAACAATAAAAGCACATTCCAAAATCTAAATATTACTGTGATTTGTGTGCATTAAGGCAAAAGCACCAACCACAACATGCAAACAATCATGCAACTCCTCTGTCCATCAAATAAATTCTACATCGGCATAATCTCACCTTTTCACACAACGATCCACACATCACACTTCTGGAAGTTCTGCATTAGAAGATTAAATGCGATGACCTTCTTTGCTTATGAACCATTGGGATGCTTCAACACGCAAGTGGAAACAAATTTTTGTCACACACAAACAAAATGTTGGCAATATCACACCAAGCTTACTTCAAAGTTCGCAGGAGGCACTCAAAGGCCGCTCCAACACACCGGAGGATGCAACACGAATATGGCAATCACATAAATGGAAGTCAATCCATCCACACCCTCCATCGATCTACCACTAGCCACCAACAGTCTCAACGCAGGACATGATCAATGGAGAAACATAGCACAAAAACCGGCTCCGATATCCTGGTGGAGAAACGCAGCAAATCACGTGAGGCAGATCAGCCAACAGTTAACAACGCTGCACAGAGGATGACTTAGCTCTCCACAATTGACGGCTTAGAGATTTGATTTGATCGTATCTGGCTTTCAAGCATGGGTTCATGTGTATTTTTCCACCTAGCAGACCACATCTGCCTTCAGATTGGTAGGTTAGCAGCAAACCCAACAACACAGATCTGGGTCAAGATCCCAAGCCTCAACCTCGGCGTAGCAAAAACCCTCAAGAATTATAGAGGCACTCCAAATATCACGCAGTGATATCTGGCTCGATCACCCACACATTCATGCAACAAGTCTCCATGCAGCAGCACCTCTTCTCCACGCTGGGCCACCAATCGACCTTCAAACAGCTTTGAGGCACACAAGCACTCAATCACCAAAGCAAATCAGTTAAAATTTACCACACTTCCGCCGTAGGTCTGACCACCAGCAGCCACAATGGCTTACCAACTCCACACCTCACCGAGGGCACGAAACAACCTCCAACTTGACTGTAAATCGACTCACATGGCAAGTTTACTTTCCACGCAAACCCTTCAACATGCTGGAATTTGTAGATCCACAACATGAACACGCTGCTCAATCCGCTAGGCACATGATCCTCCGAGATCGCTCCACAAAGAAATGCTCGAACAGAGATGAATGGACAAACAAAACTAAAGCTATACAAATACAGTGATTTATATTTCTATGCCCAGGAAGGGCCAAAGGCCCTTACAGGCTCTGATACCAAGATGAAATTTGTGATACACATTATGTAAACTATATTCTATTAATCAAATAGAGTTACATATATACATGAGGAATTGTCTCAAGATAGGGAAGCTATCTTGGACACACAATAAGTTGGTTGAGAGAATATCTCATCCTCACACCAAACTGGGAACTTAGGTTTTAGGTAACCTATGGAATAGGAACAGACTCTATACATAGATAGTCACAATTGAAGACAAGTAGGAATTACATATTCCAACAATAGCAACATTAGTATTAAAAAAATATTAAAAATGAAAATTAACACTATATTATGCATATTGATCCAAGCACAAAATGAATATATATATATATATATATATATATATATATAATAAACTCATATTATATAAAGTGATACACATCCATCTCACTTGTAAGATAAATTTGTTATAATAACTGAGAAAAACTGGCAATTCTATTAAACAAGATGAATATCAGAGTGGTTCCTAGTCCCTGCCTAAAGGGAAAAGGAACTATAACTTGGTTAGATGGTGAGAAGTTGAAGTTACATTGTAACATTCAATTTTATAATTCATTGTTTCAATTTGAACAAACCTAATTTCATCTCCATTAACAATCTAAATCACAGCCAGAAATTTACTACAGGTTTTTTTCACACATAGTTCTAAGATATATGGGAAACGGTTGGAGTTTTTCAGTCCTATCAAATATGAAACCAACATGAAATCTATCAAATATTTATTCATGGAAACATATCCATGTGTATTTCCTTCAGTATAGACTACATCTAACAGAAAGTCTAGAGAACACATCAACCCAAGAATTTATCAGCCTACGATGCATTCAAACTTTTACCCATTTCTACTATTAAATTAGACACTACGACCCAAAAGAAATATCTAAGCATTGTAGCACTCAATTTTCAATTCATATATCGTATTCATAAAAATATAAATGAATTTGTATGTTATTGAGATTCAATATGAGAATAATTTCTTGATATATTGAACTAAAACTTGCAGTGATTCTAAATATCAGTGTTACGTTTGCATAAGAACAAAGGAGAACTCTTTGAAAAAAATGCACCTACCCTTTTTACATGATGAATTTACAAGAGCACTTTCCCCAACAATACACTATGAAATACAATAACCCCTAAAATTAAAACTAAGTACCTCTGCACGGAGACAACGCTACTCGTTTGGCTAATACTTGTATACTTGTCTCTATGCACTGGAGATGGCAGGAAACAATACGTTCCAAGGTCCAACACTGATTTCTTTTCCCTTCGATAACACATGTATGATTAATCAATCCATGTTGCAGATTTCCTTCAGAATGATCTCAGATTCCTTCAGACATATCTTTAATGCGATGAATATTTTAATTCTCAACTCATCAAGTTTAGCATTGAAAGATGAGCCAGTACATGCACAAATCCATGCACAAAGCCATGATGATCTGGTCTTTATGGTATGGTGGCATGTCGTGTAACTTACAAGACATTTGTAGAGACATATAAGACATATTTAAACAGAGATAAATCCAAACCGCAAACCAAACATTTCATGTAAGGGAACTAATGTTGGTATTAGGAGATATACAAACAGAAAAATCCACACAATATATGGTCTGCCTCGGGAAGAGGCCAAATAAGACTATGAAGCCGAAAAACTATGGTCGAAGTGATGCTCAGTACATGACAGGGCAAGCACTGACCAGCTTAAACTAATGTTAATGCCACCATTTCGATTACTATAGTCGCAACCCTGCCTGCTGTAGTGACTAATAAAATGTTCAATTTAATTAAGATTTCTTTTAAAATAAATAATATCTACTTTAAAATGAGTTTAAATGAAATTAATTATTAGTAAAAAATATATCTCTTATGAAAAATGTTTTTATATTTAAGTCTATATGTGTGTTTAAGGCTTGCATATTTTTAATATAATTAAAAATAATTATTAAGTGTATGGTAAGGTTTTAATTTGCATAAAATATTCTGGAATATTTTTAATAGTAGTCACAAATCTAAGGTTGAGATTTATCTCAAAAATAGTTATGCCCTTTCTACCCTTTAAATAAATTGATTATTGGGGGACTACTCAACTCAACAACAAGCCTCAAATCCATTACAACAAAGTTCATCATGTTACTTGTGGGAATTGAACCTAGGTGGCAAGGGTAACAATCATTCCTCCCAACCACTCAAGATAAACCCAATTGACCAATTCATAATCAAATTAATACATAATAGATGATAATGATAACATATGCTTGAAAATGAGGGGAAATATGTGCGGTAGGGGCATTACTTAGGCCCGAAGGAAACTTTAAAATATCATATTCATGGAGTCTTAGCAAGGCTTCAAATATGTAATATTCCCAATTAGCAATAGCTAATTGGAATATTAATTTAGACCAATTTTTCCGCCTGTGGTTAATGGTAAATAACAGTGAGCGGGTTGTGGACTCATCCGAGTGCGCAGAGGTAAGTACGCGGGCTGAGTTGGCAGCGTGGGGCCGAGAAGGGCTGCACGGGAAAGGAGGAGTCTAGGGTTTGAGAGGAAGGCCGCATACAAAAGGAAGAGAGCCTCCTTGTTTTTGGGATGTTGTTGAATTTTATGAAATTGTCATTGGTCGTTAAGACTTGAGCACGCCAGCTGTTCAGCTAGTCTGCAACACTGTTCAGTGCGCCGAGTGTCTCCGAGCGGAGATCTCATCCTCAGCCCCAGGGGACTTCGAGTGCCTGCTCGGGTGAGGCAATCCTATCATTGTTTTGCTAGAAGGTTGGGTCTGGAACTTGTTGCAGAGCGACGTCAGAAGTGGCAGTGCAGTCTGTGTGGGAAGACCGCGGTCCATCTCGCGCGAGCTCTATAATTCTATCATTTGGGAGGTTTCGGGTTTGGTGAAAGATCAGGGACAGTCCGTGCCCAATGAGGGCCTGAAGCAGAATCGGGAGTCATTGGCAGCACGCGGCAGTATCCCTAGCCACTTGGACGCAACTGGAGAACCGTTGTACCCTTGTTATCCCGAGAATATCTCTTGTTTGCTTGTGCCAGTTGAGTACTGTCATCCGGGCACCTATTGTAATCACTTGTAATTCCTAGCATAATAAAATGGCTCAGTGATTTCTCTGCTTAACGTGTATCTGTTGCATAAGTTGTTCCTATTATTTTATGTACTACTGAATATTTTCTCTTGGAGTCATTCCATTGCTGTACCATTTGTTGTGTTTTAGAAATATCCTTAAAAAGGAATATTACAGTGGTATCAGAGCATGGTTCTAGCTCAGCCTGTGGGGCGAGCAGTCTATGTCATCAGAAGGAAACCCCTACATCTGCTATAGAGGTAGGAAATACAGAGATATTGAGTGTAGGTTGGAGAACACCTACGATGAAGGGGATTGCGTTCGAGTAGTGGACACGGAACAGGAAGAGCCGATGGAGGACGATAGCGATGAAAAAAAATTTGGGGAAGCCCTCCTCAAATCAGTACAAGACCTGTCACGACAGAGTGAGATGATGGGGCAGAGATTCACCGTTGTTGAAGCTAGATAGCGTGAAACCACAAGGGGTTTCCCGGTTGGTGAGGGGTCGGGCACATCCCACCATTTGCAGGAGCGGGCTACCACCCCCCACCAGGCATCACATGCCCCCACTCGTGCTACTATGCCCACTTTTCTAAGTACAGATACTAGGACGGGAGCGCAGGAGGAACCAGAGCCTAACCACATAGGTGGTTATTTTGCTGAATACCAGACATATGGGCAGGAGTTCAGGGAGGCGCTTCTGTTCAGAGACTTTGTCCAACTCAAATGGGACCACAGACCCCGTGACCATGACAGAGGGCACCGGCACTATCATGAAGGAGACACCCAGCGTTCAGCAAGCCGATATCATTTGCCTACGTTTGATGGTTCATCAAGCAGTTCGGCAAGGTCTTGGGTGGAGAAGCTGGATATATATTTCCAGCTCAACCAGATGGCGGAGATGGAGGCCATCAAGGTGGCTGAGGCTCAGAATTGGTGGTTCCATGGGATGGTGACACTTGGGCATTCAACTGTGACCACATATGCCGAGTTCACCTGGAGACTAATGGAGAGATTCGACAGGAGGGATTCGGAGGAACATTTCGTTGAGCTGACAAGGCTCAAACAGATGAGAAGCCTAGAGGCATATATTGTCGATTTCATGAGGCTTTCAGTGAGGGTGCCCGATTTATCAGCGGCACGGATGATATTCATGTTCATCGAAGGGCTGGTGGAGCCACTTCGAGGATTGGTCAGATCCACAAGACCATCCACACTTCAGGACGCTATTGGCAAGACCCGGGATCTGCAAGATGCCTTGCCCAGGACCAGAACACCTTACCCCTAGAAGCAGGTTTTCCAGCCGAGAGGGAAGGATATGAGCACCCCGCCTCCTAAGGGGAATCCGGGTAGGGGACAGTTAGATGATGACGCCAGGAGGGAGTTGAGGAAGAAAAAGTTGTGCTTCACCTCTCAGGAACCATGGGCGCCGAGGCACAGATGTGCGGCTGGCAAGGCACATTTTATAGAGGTCTTCTCCGAGAGTAGCGAGGAAGAGGAGGAGTATGAGGATGGAGAGGCAGGAGAAATACAGACAACGCAAGGTCATGGGCCACCGCCACCTCCGGGAGTGGGTGGTGCGGCTTTCGCACCCACAGGGGGAACCCTTGCAACATTGCGAGGAGTGCCCAAGTATTTGACGCTGCGCGTCCAAGGGATAGTACGTGGGCGGCGAGTTTCTATTTTGGTGGACAGTGGGGCAACCCACAACTTCATCGACGCACAGATGGTTGAGCGGCGGGGCATACAGACAGAGAGCTTCGATGGATTCTCCGTATTGGTCCCAGGGGATCAGAAAATGCAGTGTGTGCGATACGTTCCAGAGCTGGCAGTAACTATGGGCACCTACACAGTGACCGACCATTTTTTTGTGGTCAATATACCTGACACCAATGTAGTCTTAGGTGTATAATGGCTGATCACTTTGGGGAAGGTCACCACGGATTGGGAGGCCTTGGAGATGGAGTGGGATGATAAGAGGACGGGAAAGCATGAGAAGATACGTGGGATGCACACTTACCCACCTCAGGTTGTTTCAGCTCACCGGATGGAGGCAACCTTCCGGAAAGGAGACATAGAGTGGGCAGTAGAGTTCCAGGCATCAAAAATGGGGACCGCCGGGCAGACAGTTCATCCCGATATCCAGGCTGTCCTCGACATGCATGACACAATGTTCGGGGATATACCACCAGGCCGGCCACCGGATCGGGGGTTTGAGCACACAATAGAGTTGGAGCAAGGAATTCAGGCCATTATTACCAAGGCCTATCGGGAACAGATTGAGCGGGCCATCCAGGAGCTGCTGGCTCTTGGACACATCCGACCGAGCACCAGCCCTTTTTCTTCCTCCGTGGTGCTAGTAAAGAAGAAGGACGGCACATTGCGAATGTGCATCGATTACAGGGCTTTGAACAAAAATACCCTGAAGAATCAGTACCCTATACCAAGGATTGATGAGCTGATGGATGAGTTGAGGGGAGCACAGTTCTTCTCAAAGATTGACTTGAGGTCCGGGTACCACCAGATTAGAGTGAGGGAGCAAGACGTACCCAAAACGGCTTTCAGGTGCCACTACGGCCACTTTGAGTTCTTGGTTATCCTTTTGGGCTAACCAATGCCCCAACCACTTTCCAGTCTTGCATGAACCACATCTTCCACAGTCACCTGAGGAAGTTTGTGTTGGTCTTTTTCGATGATATATTGATATATAGCAGGACTTGGGAGGAGCATCTCCAGAACATTGAGGCCGTGTTGCATATCTTGGAAGAGCAACAGTTTTATGCTAAGCTCTCCAAGTGTGAGTTCGGGGTGATTGAAATGTTGTATTTGGGACACATCATAGGAGTGGATGGAGTAAGGGTCCACGAAGAAAAGATCAAGGCCATTCGAGATTGGCCAGAACCGCAGAATGTAACGGAACTTCGGGGTTTTGTTGGCATCTGCACATATTACCGGAAGTTCATCAAGCATTTCTCTCAGCTCGCTGCCCCACTTACAAATTTGACAAAGAAGGGGGCATTTAGTTGGTCGGAGACAGCGCAGCGGGCCTTTGACAGGCTCAAGGAGGTTATGAGCAACTGCCCAGTGCTTGTGCTGCCCAATTTCACGCAGCCTTTTGTTTTGGAATGTGATGCGTCGGGAGAAGGGATCGGCGCAGTTTTGATGCAGGAAGGCCACCCTATAGCTTATGAGAGCCGGAATCTCCTTCCCCATGAGCGGTTGTATCCTATATACGATAAGGAGATGCTAGCCGTGATGCATGCGTTGGCCAAATTCCGGTAGTACTTAGTGGGTAACAGGTTCAGGGTGAGGACGGATCACAACAGCCTCAGATTCTTCTTGGAGCAGAAACAGCTTCAAGAGAGGCAACAAAAGTGGGTCAGCAAAATCCAGGCTTATGATTTCGACATCGAGTATGTCAAAGGGAAAAAAAAGGTGGTAGCTGATGCACTTTCACGTAGACCAGCTACGTTGTCCCTGATGAGTTGGGAGGCGGATTGGAGGGCTCAACTTTTGGTGGAGTACTCCAAGGACAAGTTCGCTTGTGAGATTATGGATGGTCAGGTGGCGGACGATAAGTACAGGGTGATAGATGGGATTATCTATTACCGAGACAGGGTCTTCTTGACTGTGGGCTCCTAGCTTAAGAAGAAGATACTTCAGGCGTCTCATGATTCACCATTAGCCGGACATCAGGGGTTTACAGGACCATTCGGGAGAGGTTCGCGTGGAAGGGCCTCAAGGGGGACGTACTCTAGCATGTTAGGGAGTGCGAATTTTGCCAACGCAACAAGGGAGAGATGAACCATCCAATAGCATTGTTGCAGCCCCTTCCCATTTCCGAGGGGAAGTGGGAAAGTATTTCGATGGACTTCATTACAGGGGTGCCCGTAGTGCAGGGCAAGGATAGCATATTCGTCGTCGTCGATCGACTGACAAAGTATGCACATTTTTTTGCCATATCTGCACACTATACAGCAGCGCAGGTGGCAGAGTTGTTCTTCCGGGACATCTTCAGGTTGCATGGTCTCCCCAAGACCATTGTCAGTGACCGGGACAGCTGCTTCATGGGCGGGTTTTGGCAGGAAATTTTTCGGTTGGTGGGGACGGAATTGACACCAAGTACCAGCTACCACCCCCAGAAAAATGGGTAGACATAGAGCATTAACAAGTGGCTGGAAGGCTACTTGAAAATTATGTCAGCAGGAAATAGAGAGCGTGGCTGAAGTGGCTGCACCTAGGAGAGTATTGCTATAATACCACACATCACATGTCTATCGGTATGTCTCCATTTTATGCACTGTATGGCTATCACGCTATGTCTTTCGTTGATGTAATGTTTGGTGCCAGCAAGGCCCCGAGAGCCAAGGATTGGATCCAAGAGAGTCAGGACAACTTCCGGGCTCTCAAGGATAACATAGCCACTGCATAGAATCAGCAGAAGTTGTATGCCGACAAGGGTCGGGTGGAGAGATAGTTCGAAGTAGGGGATTTGGTTTACCTGCGCCTATAGCCATACCGACAGTCCACTCTGAAGCGGAAGGGGGTGGAAAAGCTCAAGCCCCGCTTCTATGGACCCTACCGGGTGATACGCAGGGTGGGACAAGTTGCTTATGAGTTGGAGCTACCCCAAGGCAGCAAGATTCATAATATTTTCCATGTATCATGCCTGAAGAAGGCTTTGGGACCATAGGTGATAGCGACGGAGGAGCTTCCGCCCATGGATGTCGAAGGGCATTTTGTGCTGCAGCCGGAAGCCATCATTGATGTCAGAGAGAAGCAGATGCGTAATAGAACAGTCTGGGAGTTCTTGGTAAGGTGGAAGAACTTACCGGATGAGGATGCTACGTGGGAGGGTGAAAAGATCTTGTAGCACCCATCACTACAGTTGCTTGGGGTCAAGCAACATTTTGCCGGGGGAGACTGTAATATTCCCAATTAGCAATAGCTAATTGGAATATTAATTAGGACCAATTTTGGCCGCCTATGGTTAATGGTAAATAATAGTGAGCGGGTCATCGATTCATCCGAGCATGTGGAGGTAAGTACGCGGGCTGAGTTGGCAGCGTGGGGCCGAGAAGGGCTGCGTGGGAAAGGAGGAGTCTAGGGTTTGAGAGGGAAGAGTGCATACAAAAGGGAAGGCCTCTATTTTTTAAGGTTGTTGTTGAATTTTGTGAAATTATCATTGGTCGCTAAAGACTTGAGCAAGTAAATTTGTTAAATATGATGTGACAACCTTCCTTTAGTCTTGTGGGGGTATCTTGACGGGAGATCTCATCCTCAGCCGGGGACTTAGGAGTTTTCAGGTGAGCAGTTCATCACGTTTTTCAAGGATGGTTTGGAACTTGTGCGGGCTTATTCTTAGAGTCGTGGCTGGGTGGTGTGGGAAAGTCACAACCCATCTTGGCCGTGAGAAACTCTGGTGTCATTTTGGAGATTTCGAGTTTGGAGGAGAGCGGTCAAGACCTATTAAGAGCTTTGAAGCAGATAAAGTCTTGAAAGTGGATCACTACGTGCGACATATTAAAGCCTGTGATATTCAGTAGCTTGAACGCAACGGGGAAACCCGTTGTACCTTTTTTACGATAATATCTTTTGTGCACCTATGCAGGTTGATTACTATCATGCAGGCATCGTATAATCACTTATAATTCTCTGCATAATAAAATGGCGGTGATTTCTCTATTTAACGTGTATCATTGCATAAAGGGTGTTTCTATTATTTTATGTCTTTCTTTGAATATTTTCTCTTGGAGACATTCCATTGTTGTACCATTTCTTGTGTTTAGAGATATCATAAATAGGAATATTATAGTGGGGCTTCTAAACCCATTTCTAAATGAAAAATGAATGAAGACAAAATGTCTGAAATTGATATTTCATTTAGCAATAATGCTAAGTGGGAATATCACCTTTGGAAATATTTCATTTGAAGGTGTGCCACAAACAAGTCACCTACTTCAAAATCCATTCTCTTCTCTTTGAGGTTAACTCTACTGTTGTGTTGTTGTTCCTTTTTGCCATTTGTTTCAAACACCTTCTTGCAATTCTTCTACATACTAATTCCAGTCTTAGCGTCAACACTTCTTAATTCTTGTTTCCCAAGATTTCTTAATTCATAAGTTCCCACTTAGGTGTATTCCATATAAAATTTGAAGTGGTCTTAACCCTAAACTCATATCGGGTGAATCATTATATATGCAAATTTGGCCCATAAGTACCTAATCCCCTTTGCTTGGGACATTCACTTACTAGACCTCTCAAGACATTTCTTGAACTTTAATTTACCACTTTTATTTTCCCATCATCTTGTGGATGATCGTTAAATTGAAATTAAGGTTGGTTCATAACTTTCACAATAAAGTTCTCCAAAATGGTAAACTAATTTAGTATCTTTGTTAGAAATAACATGTTTTGAAAATCCATGTATCTAACTACTTCTTTAAGGAGAAAATTTGTGATAGTTGCATCTCTCATTTTTGCAAGTTAAAAGTGTGCCATTTTTAGAATCTACAGACCATAGCATAGATTGAGTCATTACCTCTCTAAGTTATCGATAATCCTAACACAAATTGCATAGTTACAAATTCCATGTTCTTTTTGGAATTGGTAGTGGTTAATATAACCCAACATTATAACTCCTTATGTTTGCACTTGCTATGACACTAATCTAAATCTCTCCTTAAATATTTTGTTATTTCTATATAGGCCAAAAGTAGAATGCATGTAATTATGAAAAATTTGTGTTGTCCAAAAATCCCTATTAATCCTCCACTATGCTTTTCTTTTAATAAATTTCCCTCATTGAACATTTTGGAATACATAATCGACCACGTTTGAAAAACAATCCCTCTTGTATCATATATTATAACTATTTGGATTTTTTACTTGCTAGATTTTCACAAGTTGTGAAACTACTGAGATTGCATCATTCTTTACTCAATGTCTTAAATCATCAATATATTACTTACTTGAAATTATGTAGGATTAAATTAATCTAATGAATGAATCTGTATAAACTTAGTTGTTACTTTTTTTATGTTTGATAACAAATTTTAAGTTTTGGAAAAGTCAATCCATTTAACATGCCTCTAATTCAATTTTATTTAGTTGTTGATAAATTGTAAAGCATGGTTAACAATATAAATTACAAATTCTTTAGGCATATTAGTGTCTCCATTTCTTTAGTGTTTGAATAATGACATAAATCTCATCATATCAAAGAATAGTTTGTTTGTTTCATTGAGTTTTCACTAAAATAAACAATTGGCTTCCTTTTTTTATTAGAACAACTCTGTTATGGTCCCACTAGCATTAGTCTCAACCTAAAAAGGTTTGTTAAATATAGTAAAGTTTTAATAGGTTGTTATATAATTTTCTTTAAAACTTAAATATTTATCAGCGACCTGTCTAATGAAATGGTTGTTTATTTTCATGATAGTCTCCATAGTTGGAGCACAAATACCAAAAATTTCAATAGTTTTATGTGACGCCACCAAACCGTTCAAACATTACCTCGAAAACACTCCTTGGGACAGGCCAGTCATTCATGGCATGACATACTTTTAATCCATCTTCAATCCATCTTTTAATACCACAAAACCAAGTACAATACTTTTGTCTTCATGAAGTACATTTCTTCGTTAATTGGTAATTTCTCTTTCTTAGAATCATCCTAAGATGCACTCAAATGTTCTTCTTTTGATTGCTGAAATTAATATATCGTAAAGGTAAATAATAACACATTTACCTCTAAACTCACAGACTTCATTCTCGGTTCGCGAGTACTAAGCTAATTTATGAGCCAAAAAGCGCTGAAAACATTGTCCAAATTAATTATTGTAGTTTTGAAGGATGTTTTCCATTCATGTCTTCTATGACTCTAATTTGATGATTGTTTTACGGAGTATTTTGTTGCATTCCTTAGTTCTTATCCTAAGTGTTTCCCTTTTGTATTAAGCTCATGCTACAAATGTCACAAAGCAACAAGAGCTACATAAACCTATTCATCTTGGATAACATGCTTAAAGTATTCCTAAGGCTAAAAGATAGCGAACCCTTTTGCAAATTTTGTAAAAACCTAAATTGCAAGCCCAACCACGGTTCTCCCCTTAATAACCTCGCGCTTGTCCTGCTGTCCTAACACAGCGAACAATATGAGGAATTCAAAAAGAAAGTTAGTTGGTCCTCTTGAGATAGGTTCTCCAAAAATGGAGTAGAAGCTTCGTCCTCTCGAGTCAAAGGAACAAAGGTCTAGTACTTGTTGATTGAGGATACTAGTTTAATACTCCCATTTGACCTCAAACCCTCTCTAAAGTTCCCCCCTTTGAGATAAGGCCTTTCCCCCTCATTAGTGGATACATAACCTCAAACCTTTATAAAGAAGTTCTGCCACAGTGATCTTAGTTGATCATTGTTTACATTACCATTCTTATGCTGATTAACGCATAGATGTTGTTAATTTGATGAGGAAGGAGAAGAGATTGAAGGGCTTGGCTTGGATTTGGATTTCCATTAGGAATGAGCCTCAACATCCAATGAACGATTATAAGTTTTCCCTTTGTTTATTTAATAATACAAAGTATGTACACTTCCCATGAACTTTTTAATATTAATTGGTTTAGCATGATACTCCTTGATCTGTCACATGGTTTACTTTGGAAATATATACTTTTCCGTCTCTTTCATTGTTGTCGCATGACATTTTTTTGCGTATTCAAACATAAAATTTATAGTGAGGGCTTTGATCACGGAAGTGAAACAATCGACATCGACATTGAGGAAACAAACGCATAGGAGCGAGTAGGCCATCTCCCTCTCTCATGTTATTTTGATGTTAAAATAGGAAAGCTTGTATTCTTTGTAAAACATTGCTAAATCCACTCATTGGGTGTTACCACGATAATTTGTCACCCGTCCCTACCATTCCCCGTCCCGCCTGATGGAGGACCCATAATGTGACACCTTGAACAACTTTGTCATGCAGAAAACATCATCATTGCATCCCTCACAGTATGAACTTCATTTCCCTTGAGACATCTCCTTGTAATCTAACAACAGCTCTTTTGCATTGGTATGATCAAACAGTTCGATCTCGCACTTTCAGGGAAATCTGCTAAAAAGTGTACTTGGGTGCTCTTGTCATAGAAGCGACAATATCACCATTTAAGGCTGTATTTTTATATGTGGATGGCGAGTTGAAGTTCAAACAAACTCACAACCACTACCTATCTTGAGTTGGGAGGTTTGGCTACGGGAGTTCTATGGAAGGGAAGTAGTTTTTCCACCTTCTATGGAACCTTCCTTGTTGATAGGGCCAATCCCATAATAATAGGGATCCCAACTCCCTCCTTCCCCATCTATAAAAGCTTGCTCAGATCCATGGCAAGCTAGTCTTGAAGTGTTGAAGCTTTGCATCTCCCTATTCCCAAGTGCCTTTGTGCTGTAAAGAATCCCTTCTTTCCCTTAAGGCCCATTAAGCAAGGAGACCATTGTTACGAGACTCTGGAGAGGTTTCCCTTTCCTTGGCGAGCTTTGCGAGACGTGGACAACCGGGACCCGTTCGAAGGAGGCTGCGACGTCAGAACTCGGTTGTAACTTCTATTCGTTTATCACTTTAATAGATGACTATGATTATGGTTCCACTCCTTTTGCAATCATGTTAATGCGAGTAATATCTTTTCTGATCGATATTTAGTTACGTATGCTGGTTCCTATGCATGTATCTGTTCGTCTCTTCTGTGTGCAGGTGTTCGTCCACGGAGATCGTGGAAGGATTGTGATCTGCCAGGGCTGAAGGACGGGGGCATCTTCTTCTTCAGATCTAGCGTTGGAATCCAGGTAGGCTCTTATCCCAAGTCTTTCATTTCGTAACTAGGATCTTGGACATCTTGCGTCATACATTGTTAGAGTGTTGCTGGACCCCCACATTAGTAGGGATCGTCCAAGCAGAGGGATTTACCTCCTAACAATTGGCTGATCTGCTGGATTCCTGCCTTCATTCCGTTTGATTAAGGTCACATTGTTTTCCTTGTTTCATGAACCTTCTCTCATGATTCTTCATTATTTTACTTGGTTTGCTTAGCTTAGGTTATTCTTTTCAGATTAGCTTGTTTTTTAATTTTCATTAGCAATCCCACTAGCGTGGTTTTTACTCGACGCGCCACTTTGGCGCAAGGTTAGATGGTCTCGCTCTCGCGCCACCGACTTCTCGGGCGCAGGGCTTCAAGGAAAATGCACCCTGTGACTTTTTTGAGTTTCTTCAATTTTTGGCTTTCTGAGCTTGACCAGTACTTTTCTTCTTGATTTCCTGATTGTTTGAGTGTATTGGAGTCTGGTTTGACTGGAATTCACCGCTATCCTTTGGTCGTTTGCCTCTATCTATCGGTTTCACGATTTGAGCCCTAGGGCATCTAGTGGCATAGTGAATCGAGCCCTCCTTGGAAGTTTTGGTGTCTTGATTGTCCCGTCGACTTGTTGATTGATTCTCCACGCCCTCTTAGCAGTCTTTGATTGTTTTGTTGCGTCTTTTGAGTGATTGTTCATTCTTTCATTCAGAATTCGTTTGCCCTTGCTTTGGACCCAGATCACACGGTCCATTGGGTGTTTTCTAGTCTTTCTTCGATTTGAGAGACTTTGGGTCGATTTAGAGATTTGGTTGCTTGCTTTGTTGAGTGAATGTTGTTTGCTTCGCTCTCTTAGTTATCATTTCTCCAATTGTTCCTTTTGTTTTCAGTGCACATTAGCCATTAAACATTGAAAATCAAAAAATATATAGTCTCTTTTGTTTTTTAATTAGTGCAAATTGTCATCTTTTCCGTATTACTAGTGATTAGTGTTTGAATGAAAAGTGTGCAATTGCATTAGTTGCATTAGAGACATTCTTGTTTGTATTCCGTTCATTTCGTTTGCATAAAAGCTCTCAACTCTCATTTAACTAGTTTTCATCGAACGAAATGTTGCACCGTGGCATATAGTTTGCATTTAGGAGACACTACATACGATAGGGCCTGGAAATTGAAACTTAATTGAAGATCAACTGTAAAATTTATTCAATTAACCTAAGGCAGCATTGGAACTTAACGAAACATATTTAGAAGGTCTAGGCTAGAGACGTGTTCCGGCGTTGTTAAACCTAGCATTGTACGTGACACTTGAACTGAACAAAACACAATAGGACTGTGCTCTCGTAAACCGCGTATATAAGGAGGCTACACTGGGTTTCAATCCTTTTGTCCTGGGAGGCACGATGTACCGCCCTACTTTCAATGTTGTGAACCACGACATTAGAGGAGACCCACACTGTCAGAAGTCTTGAGAGGGAACCATTTCATTTTGAGAACAAATTGTATGTTACAGTTCAGGATATTATAGTACACCCTTTGGCCCTAAGTTTTCACAGCCAGTCATTTGGTCTTCCCAGCTCTAAACTTGAAAAAGACAGCCGCAAGCGCTATCCTTTCATGCTTATGTCAACTACGAAAGAGATAGAGTCATATTTTTATCGTTTCTCGACTCTTGAAACATGAAACGGTAGAATTTCTTACTTTCCAATGTGGTAAAATTAATCGCCCACGATTACACACCTGTTTAGATATTGCTTGTTGGCCGTTTGATCGTGTGTCTTATCTCGTTTTCAGCCCGTGTGTGGTTTTGATTTTGATGGCAACCTTTTCAGAGTTTACCAACCAAGGAATCCCCTCAGAAGGGAATCCTGGTCATTTTCCTCCTTTTGGAAATGTTGGTGCTCCTTACATGGCGATGTTGTCCCTTCCTGGATTAACGGTTGGGTTGCCTGTTTGGTTGTTCTCAACCTCTGTAGTTCCGAATGTCTCCACTACTGTTCAATCAGTTCCTCCACCGGAACAACATCATGTTGATTCCAAGGTGGACCTCTCCCCTTCTTCGCCTGTTTCTGCGTCCTCCTCTTCTACTTCGCCTGGTGAAAGTCTGGATTCGAGTAACTAGGTGACTAAGAAGAAGAAGAAGAAGACAAAGAAGAAGAAGTCTGATAAGCGAGAGGCTAAATGTACGGCTACTGCCTCCGAGATATCTCCTCTTGATAGTCCTTCCAACCCTCCCCGGAAAGTCAAGTTCCCCTGCATGTTGTGCACGGGAGACCATCTTCTTCGAGACTGCCCTGGCATTCCCAAGGTACTCGAAGTATGGTCCAACGGTCGCCCACCGTTGTCTTTGGCTTCCGGGAGTCAGGTTGGGGGCACTGGTAAGGCTCCTAAGAAGCAGGGTAAGATCACCAATCCCTGTAAGTTGTGTGAAGGACACCATGCTATTCACCTTTGTCCTTATATGGATAAAGCCAAGCGAGTCTTGGACAACCTGACTGTTTCTACACCACGCCTCCCGGCTGGTTATAAACAGCTTTCTTTGAGTCTTCCACCGGCTGATGCCGTGATTGGTCAAGGGTCATCCTTGACGGAAGTCCATCCCAAATTCAAATTCAGGATCCGTCCCGACCAACAGCATTTGAATTGGATCGATTGACCCAGCCCCTTGGCGGTGCACCGGTCTTTTTATAGCCGAGGAGTGGATCTCCCACCCCTCATCCCTTACACAGATCTCTTGATTCTTCATGTGGGTTTGGAGAAAGGAGTTCTCTGTCCACTGTCTTTCCCAGTAGCTCCTCGCCTCCCATGATGGAGGCTCAGGAGGATATCCCTCCCACCTTCGAGATGGAGGTTATGGAGGATGCTCCTTCTTCCGTAACATCAGGGGAAGACCTTCGCATTTCGATGGTAGCCCCTCCGAGTAGTTTGGTCGCTTCCTTTGATTGGAACCGATTTGCAGGATTTCGCCTTCCGTCTTATGTGCCTTTCGAGATCACGGTACAGGCTCTTGGTCTGGTTGTACCCAGCACCATTATAGACGAAGGTGCCTCTGTTAGTATTCTGTCTTCAACTACCTGGCAAGCTTTCGGTTCACCACCGCTTGCGCCTGTTACGCAGAATCTGTTGTCATTCAATAGAAGGACCAGTCAACCATTGGGGATCCTTCCAAGGTTACCAATTACTTTGGGAGGGAAAACCGTCCATATGGATGTGATGGTCGTTCCAGGCCCCTTGGATTTCCATCTGCTCCTGGGGCGCGATTACACCTATGCCATGGGAGCGCTCGTCTCCTCCCTCTTTCGTGTGGCATGTTTTCCGCATGAAGGAAGGATCGTGACCATTGATCAGCTGTCATTCTTTGGTCCTAATGTGGCAACTGGTCCGCCATCACCCCCTCCTGGTTTTTATCCACCTGTTGTCTCTGCCCCACCGCAGGTCAACTATGTGGCTACTTACCCCGTGCCTGTGCTCAGTGATGATGCCGTCGTGCATCGAGTGCTGGGGGCATTGGGTCCTGACTTCCAGGATGATTTCCTCCCATCTGGTGTGGAACTCTTGGAAGCCATGACTTCTTGTTCATTATGATGAGGTTGTCGGAGCACAGTTCCTTGTCTTGTGTCAAGCTCCTTAAAAAATGAAACAAGGTTGTCGGAGCAGAGTTCCTTGTCTTGTGTCAAGCTCCTTAAAAAATGAAACAAGGTCGTCGGAGCATAGTTCCTTGTCTTGTGTCAAGCTCCTTAAAAAATGAAACAAGGTTTGTCGGAGCATAGTTCCTTGTCTTGTGTCAAGCTCCTTAAAAAATGAAACAAGGTTTGTCGGAGCACAGTTCCTGGTCTTGTGTCAAGCTCCCTAAACCATGAAACAAGGTGTTTGAGGATAGTTCTTTTAATGTGTCAACCTCGTTGAAATAATGAAACACGTTCCCGTTCAATTCAAGTCTCTGTTTAGATCTCGTAAAATCCCAATCGAGTCTTTCTCTTGATCTCGTAATTTGAACCTTCACTCCATCTGCCTTTCATATGGAATGAAGCTTGGGGGGCATGTACCTCGAATTGAGTCACCATGATGGGGGCATGCTTACTTTTTCAAGCATAGTTTGTTTTCGTTTCAAGCTTGTGTAAAAATGAAACCGGTTTCAAGCATAGTTTATCTTTGTTTCAAGCTTGTGTAAAAATGAAACCATTCTTATTTTACCTCTTGTGATTGCCATTTTATCAGCCTATTTCTGCCAGATGAGCCTTGGTTTTCTCACTCCATTGTCACTATCTGCTTGGCCGATCATATGCCTTCACTTGGTTGTTTTACCTTTTCCTGAGGAACCGCTGCGATGAGTGGTCTTGTTAGCCAGCCTCTTAACCTTTATTTGTTCAGAGTAGTTCCACCATTACCGGAACCAGTTGCTACCCTTTATACCACTCGTTCCTCCAGGAGGAGTCATCTTTCAGCTCTTTTCTGACTCTCTAAACATGAAAAGATCGCCGAGGCCCTTGTCGTTTTGATCTCGTTAAAATGGACACGAATCGACATCTACCCAGTATACGTTTAACCCTTTTTCGGGCTGGGATGGATTGATTACGAAAAAGGAATACCCTAGCCTATCGCGACTAGGAGGTTTTCCCGGATATTGTTTTCTACCTTTTCGGATCTGGGGAACTATTTACGAAAAGGGACTTGTGGAGTTTTCTTTTCCGCTGTCTTTTCAAGCTCTCTAAACATGAAAAGACGCCGAGTTCTTCCTTTGTCAGACTCGTTAAACCCTGATGACATCGGATCCAGTCGAAATGACGTTATTCGAGTCGCTCCTTCCTAGGGCTCGTTAAATGTACTAGGATGGATTCGCCCGAAAGGTGGACTTATATGACAAGCATATGGTATCCTCTTCAAGCTTGTGTAAAAATAAAGAGGTACTCACCGAAATGGTGGGGGAAAAAATGGAACCATCGTCGTTGTCGTCGGCAGTATGTCGCTCTTGAACATGGCACTTGTCTGCATTCGTGTCGGGTTGGGGACATCTCATCTCGTTGCTTCACTTTGCTTCCATGGGTTTGGGTAATCTCTTTTGACCTCTCATCTGTTCATTGCCTCGTCGCCATGACCTTTGATCTGTTGACGTCAAATACTGCCAAGTCCATTGTCGTGCCATTTATATGTTCAAGAGAAGTTGGCCTCTGCGAATATCAACCTTCCTCTGTTTCTCATATGGCCCCGATTCACAACAAAACATTATGTTCCTCTGTCTCGTGTCGATGATGTGGGAATCATTATGGCCCACCTTCGATCAAGGTCACTTCCTGTCGACTTCAACTCATTATCCAGGAAGTTGGTCTAGCGACTCCTGATGGTACCTTGGAGCCTGCATGCCTCAATGGCAGGTTCGTCGCATTCGACGTGAAGTTTACATCATTGACTTCCGATCGAATGATTCTGCGGGTGTTCGACATCAGCTCATTTATTCACACGCCGTAGATTGTACCTGTAGTACCTTGAGGACCATTGTCATTATTGGTGGTTTCTCTCGCGTCTGTTAACAGCTTTCATCATTGGCTGGTAATCGGACGATGTTCTTGCATGTTCGACATCAGCTCACATATTCACATGCTCGAACTTGTACTTGTTTGGGTCGAGATGGAGCGCAAGACCCTGGATTGTGTCTGTTGTAATCCGGGCTGCGATTGTGGATTATTATCATTATGTACATGACTCACTGATTGGATGGCTGCGACCATACCTGAGTCTATTTGTTTGATCTTAGTTGGATGGCTGCGTCCATACCCTGGATCCAGATTATCGTATACTCTATTTCGGATGGCTGCGTCCATACCATATATACTTGAGATTTCAGTTGTATCTTTCTGCGCAGGTTTTCCGACGGCGGGCCTTCAGTTGAACATGTTCTCGTAAAGCATTTCACCCCTCTCTCTCTCTCTCGGGCCTCATGCTTTAGGGGGCATCTGTTACACAGTAATTTGTCACCGTCCCTACCATTCCCCGTCCCGCACAATGGGGGACCCATTATGTGACCTGTGAGCAATGTCAAGCCTTGAAAATACCTTCATTGCATCCCTTTCCATGAGGACAACATTTCTCCTGTTTATCATTTCTGACAGTTAAAACTGTGTTTTGCATTGGTCTTTGATGATCCGTTTCATGTACTGCATTACGATAGGGGAAAATTAACAACGAGCCGCGCGATTGGGCGCTGTCTGATGTTGTACCCGCAATACTGTTTGTTTATGGAAATTTTTTTAAAAAAAGAGGCGAAGTTTCGATTACAGCAACTTCGTGGATGAGTCATCAGGAGTGGTTTCGCCTGAATAACCACGGCCTTCCTCCTTTGGCCTCTTGTTTCCACCTTATGGGGAACCTCCCAAAGGATAAGGCCTCCCTTCCACTATTTTAGGGATCCCAACCTCCTCCTCTCCTCTATAAATATAGCCTTCGTCCATTGATGAAGGGGCTGAAAGGCTGATGGTCTTGAAGTGCTGAAGCTTTGCATCTCCCTATTCCCAAGCGCCTTTGTGCTGTAAAGAATCCCTTCTTTCCCTTAAGGCCCATTCAAGCGAGGAGACCATTGTTACGAGACTCTGGAAAGGTTTCCCTTTCCTTGGCGAGCTTTGCGAGACGTGGACAACCGGAGACCCGTTCGAAGGAAGCTGCGACGTCAGAACTTGGTTGTAACTTCTATTCGTTTATCACTTTAATAGATGACTATGATTATGATTCCACTCCTTTTTCTATCATGTTAATGCGAGTAATATCTTTTCTGACCGATGTTTAGTTACGTATGCTGGTTCCTATGCATGTATCTGTTCGTTTCTTCTGCGTGCAGGTGTTCATCCACGGAGATCGTGGAAGGATTGTGATCTGCCAAGGCTGAAGGATGGGGACATCTTCTTCTTCAGATCTAGCGTTGGAATCCAGGTAGGCTCTTATCCCAAGTCTTTCATTTCGTAACTAGGAGCTTGCGTCATAGCATTGTTTGTTTGTTGCTAGACCCCTGCTGGGCTAGTAGGGATCGCCTCTGTCCGCAAAGGGGATTTACCTCCACAACAGTCTTACATGGTGTACTTGGGTCCATCTAATACCAATGGGTTAGATGACCAAAAAATGGTGTAACAAGTAAAATTAACTTTAATACCATAGGCATGGACTTGTTGCCAGCAAACATCAAAAGCCTCGACAGTTTTGACTTTTAACCCCACGAAATGCTTGTGTCCCATCCATTAGATATAGATTTAGATTCATTTGAAAGAATTTACATTTCTTTTGAAATTAATTGAAGGCCACTGTCACGTCTTGGTAACCAGCTAACGACGGTTCCATTCAAAAGAACTAGCAAGAAAGAATAAGTCGGCCTGTGATGAGACCTCTTGTCTTCCAGATTTTCAACTTAAAGTCATTACCCTGGCTTGGTGACCAGTAGTGATAATGTCGTTCTCGTTAGGACCCCTGATCATGGTAGGTCGGCTCGTAGTGAGACCTTTTATCCATCAATTAATCTATCTTATGAAAAAACTTTGATTATAATCAACCTTAAATAAGTTACTTAGTAGGTGGGGAGGTGATTCTGCTCCTTAAGAGCATTGGATGGTGTGAAAAATTTTTAATTACTAATCTTTACTGGTTGGTCTTGTTATCACTCTAAAATTTCCCAAGGGTTGTTCCAGGTGTTCAAAAGAAGTATCAGAGGTAACTTTCATCCACTTTTGGAGATTAGGATCTAGCCTTCCTAATGCTTAGAGAGGGCTCTCTCTTAATGATTTAACTTTGTTTTTTTTAATAGATTTTAGGCTAGTTATGTATGTTTGATTGGGTTGGTTTTTTATTGGTTTTGGTAGATATGTGGAATTAATGATTTATATGGATAGTTGTCTTTCCATTTTCCATTGGGCTATGGACTCAATATGCTTTTAAAAACATAACAGAATCAAATAATAAAGGAAGTGTTACAGGGCAGGATAGCTGAGTAAAATCAGATCTTAAGGCTGAATGGTGAAGTGGTTTTTCAATCGGGATCAAGGAGCAGTTAAGGATTCCCTAAACCAGATAATGAAGGAAGGTGAAGGAGGTCAATTGAGATCAGAGAGAAATCAAGAATTCTCTAAACCGGATATCATAAGAAAACATAAAAATGTATAACAATTCAAAACAGAGTGTAATTAAATAAATTATGTAGTAAAATTCCAGTTATAGCATTCAAATTTAGAACACATTAAATTTTATGGAATACTTAAAGAAAATAACATGAACAATTGAAATTATACTTCACTAAGATAGCTCAACACATGAATCCTGTAAATAAATTCCTTTATTACTTGTCCTGTCTGTCAACTGGAAATGATTACAATAACCCTTAGATAGTAGATCAATCAGCTATGGAAATAGTCAGAAATCCACACTAATCGACCCTTGATACTTCAAATGATGGAGTATTTATACAACATATTACAAAATATCCTATCAAATGATTTAAGATTTATTCAAGGAAAATAAAATATCTTTATGCAAAAAGATAAAGACACCTATTAATTGACTGAAAGTTGTCCCTGTTTTATTTTATTGTTGTCATATGTTTGTTTCTTTCACGTTGTCTTTCTTTCATGCTGTCTTTCTTTCATTTGTCTTCTCTCACGTTGTTTGTTCCTTTAATCTGTGCATTCTTTCACCTGTATGCTCTTTTACTTTTTACAGTAAAATACACTAATCCTCTCTTGTTTCTTCAGCTGGGATTTGACTTTCATTATCCTCTGGTAAATCTTATCCTGTTTCTATGTCTTTTTACTAAAAGTGGATTTTACTAAAAGACATGTTTTAACTTCATGTAAAATAAAAGTGTGTCTTAGAGAGCACTTAGTATGAACTTGGTTGTTACTGGTATAGATGTATTATCCTTGGTAACAATCACAATCACTATTTGCTCTGTTATAGAGCCTTCGAATTCCTATCCTGTAAGTATGGAGTAAATAGGTTGGGACTAGTATCAAACATATTGTTTATCCAACTCCTGGTATGTTAATCACCTGCAAAAGAAAACAAATGTGAATGAAAACAAGGTTTGCAGGGAGGCGAGCGATGGCTTCAGTCTTTTCATAATTTCGTAGAGTTGGGGAAATGGATAGAATAGCGGGGTTTCATATTTGAAAACTCTGTGGTTTTTCGCACAGTGCAAGAGCGGTTTGTCGCATTGGCGCGGGGTAGAAAGGTGGTTTATCGCACGCCACAAGGGTGGATTGCGGTTTTGGGAATGGGGGGTGCGATAAGATCTGGTGGCGTCACGTGGAAAGGGAGTGGGTGGATGAATCCACCCATTTCTCACCCCCCTCGGTATTAATCATAAATCATCAAGGGATGCAAAACGGCTGACTTTCCATTAGATGTGATCAGCGTAATCAGATGGTTGACAGGGCTTGCGTGCTTTCAAAGATGGTGTGGTCAGGTAAAAAAAATATGCGGAAGGTTTAAAATGTAAGTGGAGTTGGGTAAAAGATTCAAGCAGAGAGTTTAAAATGTAAGTGGCGGGAGGCTAAAATGATAGCGGGGGGTTAAATGAAGTGGGACCCGAGGGGTTATGATAGCAGGAGAGGTTTATGAAATATATTATGTGGAAGCGTTAAATGAAAGGGATTGGGAAAAAAAATAAAGTGAAAGGGTTAATATGATATGAGGGATTTTATGAAATATAGTAGGCAGTAGGTTAAAATGAAATAATGGGGGTCGGGGAAATATACTAAGCAGGGGGGTAATTTAAAATGGAAGTGGGGTCTGCTTAATATTTTATTGCACGCTTTGAAACTTTGGATAAGTGGGTTTATTGTATTTTGATGAAAAAGTGGAGTTAGTAAAGAGGAAGGGGTTTTTTGTGAGGGAAGGGAATTCAAAGGGGAGAAGGGGTTTTTAGGAGGGGAAAAGGATTAGAATAAGGGGAAAGGGATTTTATCAAATGGAAAATGGTTTTTGCAAGGGGAAATGGTTTCCAAGAGAGGAAAGAGGGATTTAGCATAAGGGGAAGGTGTTAGAAGGATGTTAATGATAAGGGATAAAACAAATGATGCTTTCCATAACTGGTGAAAGTATCCTACCTGCCCTTTATTTATCCTAACATTTTTTATTTCCTTTATTGGGTGCATTTGAGCTTGCTAGCCCTTTTATTTTCTTTTGATAAGCAAACTAACTTATTTCTAACCTTATATCTTCCAATGGCTTAGATTAAACTTATGAGCTCATTTTATTCTCTACCTAACTACTGATCTGCCAAGATTAAATGGTTTGGTCAGATCTTTATTCACTAACTATCATAACATGAAATTAAAGGCATGAATGATCAAGATTAGATTGCATGATCATCATGAATTGTGGCATTTTGGACAAGCTGCACACAATTTATTTACAAAAGTAAAGTAAAGTAAGAGTAGTGGCATTTGAATGTGCAACACTTTCAGAATTTATTTTTGCTTCTTTTTGTGGGGTTCATATTTTATATCTTTTTTTATCTTTTTTCTTTTGTTCCTTTGATTATTCTTTCAGGACATACCCTCTTTTCATTTTTTAATATGGGAAAACATTTGCAGAAAGCAAAGGTATGTACAATATTACAAGACTAAACATAGCCAATTCAAAATTATGATCCCTATTATTATAGGACCCTAACAGTGTCTCCATTTGGGGATGGCATCTCCTTGTGAGATGTCAAGAACTTTCTGATCAGTGACCTTGGAACTTTGGCTTGGCTTCCAAATCTACAACTTGTTTTGTTATAAAACCTTTGTGATGAAAATCTCAAACTGAAATCAAACCTTTTTGCACACTGAAATCTGAAACACACTGAAAATGCAAACTGAACTGAAACTCAAAAAAATGCTTGAAAAAATGCTCAAAGAACTGGGTTTTATTTTCACACTGATACCTATCCTATACTACTGAAACTTATGCTGAATCAGTTAATACAAAAATGCCAATGAATCCAGTCAAGTAGTTGCATAAACAAATAGACAACTTGACTGTATGTAAGGAAAATCAGTAATATAACTTGATTATGTGTCCTCATAACCGAAGTTATAATATGAAATGACAATTGTTGATGTATCTCACCCTTATAAAGAGAACATGCTTGTGAATTTGAGTTAAGAAGAACCTCCATATACTCTGCTATAGGATCAATAAAAACATGATGTATGATATTTGCTTCTAGGCCTTCAATGACTAGTTGAGTAGTTGTGTCTTTAATATTAAACTTTGAACCCACATCTTCAGTTTGGTACTTGAAAGCACAATCATCCTCACTAAGTAAGTCAAGAGGTAGTACAATTTCCTCTTACTTAGGAGGAAGAATATTTTCCAAGAATTCTTGAGGATCTCCGAAATTGTATGATTGAATTTGAGTATTTAAAAGTTTAATAACATTTCATATCTTTCAACAACTATATCCAGAAAACATGTTTTAGGTTCGGGAATACATTTCCTTGATTTCAGAATGTGAAAGACAGCTTGTAGGAAATCTTCATCAAGCTAAAAATTTTATAATTGATTCCTGAATGTATTTAAAACGTCACAAGATAGAAGGTTTTCCACAAACCTTGTCATCTTGTTCAGCAGGAACTCTGGTCAGCATGTTGTGGAGTCGCCTTCAATGTTCAAAAGCTGGGTTCTTTGGATCATGGAGTCGTCAGGTGAATAATTGCAGCTTTCTTTGTATATGGTCATTGTTCACCATCAGTGATCAGATCTGAACTTTGATGTATGTTCCTGAGGAAGATAAAAGGTTTTTCGTTCCCCAGTATGGTCGCCAATTTGTTATCACTCCGAAATTTCCCAAGGGTTTTTCTAGGTGTTAAAAATAAATATCAAAGGTAACTATCATCCACTTTTGGAGATTAGGATCTAGCCTTCCCAATGATCAGAGAGGGCTCTCTCTTAATGATTTAACTTTGTTTTTTTTAATGGATTTTAGGTTAGTTATGTATGTTTTATTGGGTTGGTTTTTTATTGGTTTTGGTATATATGTGGAATTAATGATTTAGATGGATAGATGCCTTTACATTTTCCATTGGGCTATGGAGTCAATATGCTTTTAAAAACAGAACAGAATCAAATAATAAAGGAAGTGTTACAGGGCAGGATAGCTGAGAAAAATCAGATCTTAAGGCTCAATGGTGAAGTCGTTTTTCAATCGGGATCAAGGAGAAATTAAGGATTCCTTAAACCAGATAATGAAGGAAGGTGAAGGAGGTCAATCGGGATCAGAGAGAAATTAAGAATTCTCTAAACCAGATATCATAAGAAAACATAAAAATGTATAACAGTTCAAAACAGAGTATAATTAAACAAATTCTATAGTAAAATTCCAGTTATAGCATTCAAATTTAGAACACATTAAATTTTATGGAATACTTAAAGAAAATAACATGAACAATTGAAATTATACTTCACTGAGATAGCTTAACACATGAATCATGTAAAGAAAATCCTTTATTACTTGTCCTGTCTGTCAACTGAAATGATTACAATAACCCTCAGGTAGTAGATCAGTCAGCTATGGAAATAGTCAGAAATCCACACTAATCAACCCTTGATACTTCAAATGATGAAGTATTTATACAACATTTACAAAATATACTATCAATTGATTTAGGATTTATTCAAGGAAAATAAAATAACTTTATGCAAAAAGATAGAGACGCTTATTAACTAACTGAAATTTGTCCCTGTTTTATTTTATTGTTGTCATATGTTTGTTTCTTTCACATTGTCTTTCTTTCACGCTATCTTTCTTTCATTTGTCTTCTCTCATGTTGTTTGTTCCTTTAATCTGTGCATTCTTTCACCTGTATGCTCTTTTACTTTTTACAGTAAATCACACTAATCCTCTCGTGTTTCTTCATATGGGATTTGACTTTCATTATCCTCTGGTAAATCTTATCCTGTTTCTATGTCTTTTTAGTAACAGTGGATTTTACTAAAAGACATGTTTTAAATTCATGTAAAATAAAAGTGTGTATTAGAGAGCACTTAGTATGAACTATGTTGTTGCAAGTGTAGATGTATTATCCCTGCTAACAATCATTGTCTTTGTCTGCTCTGTTACTGTACATAATCTTCTATTGAGTAGAGCCTTCGAATTCCTATCCTATGAGTCTAGAGTAAACAGGTTGGGACTAGTATCAAACATATTGTTTATCCAACTCCTGGTCTATTAATCACCTGTAAAATAAAACAAATGTGAATGAAAACAAGGTTGTAGGGAGGCGAGCAATGGCTTCAGTCTTTTCGTAATTTCGCGGAGTTAGGGAAATGGATAGAATAGCAGGGTTTCATATTTGAAAACTCTGTGGTTTTTCGCATGGCGCATGAGCGATTTATCACATAGACGCAAGGTGGAAAGGTGGTTTATCGCACGCCTGTGAAAGCTTGCTAGAGTTTTGTAGGCGTGGTCCACCATAGGAGGATTCTCATCAATACATTCGAAAAGGAACTTGAAAAGCTAGATGATAATTTTTTTAGCATGAATAGGCGAGAAGTATGTTAAAAGGTATTAAACATATTTATAACAATACCCCTCACTAACACATTAGTCAATAATAAAAGTCACTTTATAAAATATAAAACATAATAATAGTCAATTTACCATGAAAATTTTAAAAAATCAAAAAATCTACTTTAGATAATCACAATTTCAAAAATGATACTATACAATTTTATTTCATATAATATCTCTATCCATTGCTCTTATATTATCCTACTCTATCCATTACTCTTATACTACCCTACCCTATTTTAAAGAGAGAAAAACAATATCAATAATAATAATATTTCTAAGAAAATTTTAAATACTCTATAAATATTAAAAGGTGTGTTTTTTAAATTTTAAATACTTAAAGAGAGAAAAACAATATCAATAATAATAATATTTCTAAGAAAATTTTAAATACTCTATAAATATTAAAAGGTGTGTTTTTTTTTTTTTTTTTTTAAATAATCAATTTTAAAATTTTCGGTCTCTAGCTACATGCTACCGAAGCTATTTTATGAAAGGTACAAACTCAAAAGCTACGGATGCATGGGAGGTCTAAATCTTTCCACGTGGAGTTAAAAATAAAAGATGACGTGGAACAGTTTGATAAAAAGAATTATTCCTCTCCACGAGGAATCACGTGAGATAGCTGTCCCTCCAATAAAACAAAACATAAAATATGGCGCTTGACTTTATGAACTCTAATCAGCGCCACCAACCCGGCCCTCACCGCCACCTTAATCATATCAATATTCCTACCTTTCACCGTCAAAACAACGGCGGATAGCAGGAAGAAAAAACGCTAAACCAGAGTAGGGACAGCAAAGTTGGGGGCGCATTCTAATTATTTTCAAATTTTTTATTTTAATTTTACTATATAAATTTGGTCGTTTGTAATATATATATAGATTAAAGTAGTCATATAGCTAATAAATAATTCATCATAAATATTAAAATATTTATTTTTTATACATTTTGGAAGGTTAAAACTAAATATTTTATAAAAAAAATTAAATTATAAATTTATTTAAAATAATAATTAATAGTAAAACAAATATATATAAAAGTTTATTTTGTTTATTTGAGTTTTTGATGATGGGTGGTGAGACTACTGGAAATGTAAAACATCAAAAAATGTGCATATAACATTTATTCACAAACTTATTAACATGATTACAATGTGTGGGAAAATACATGAACAAATCTAACAAGATTTTTAACTATGGAGATTCTAAATTTGTAAATAAGCTTGGTTACAGTACATAAGCCAATATCATGATCTATCAATACCGCATGTCCAAAAAACCGTAACTAATTCATATGACATATTTTTTTAATTAATAAATTAAATTAAAAAGGAAAAACATAATTACTTTGGAAATTTATATATGATACTTTTATTTGTGCATATTATCAAAAATATTCAAGAATATTCCATACAAGTTACATCCCCATCATCTATCTAATAAATCTAATAATTATTGATAATAAATTAAAATTATGGAAGTAGTATTTCAAAATAGACATATTAATCTGCATAGTTAATTTTTAAAAAGGATTATTTACAAATTCAGATGATATAATATTTTTTTCCTTTTTTTACATAGTTGAAAAGCCTATCATAAGTTATAACTCAATTGTCAAACTAACAGTTGGACAACCATCACTGGCTGCAATCCAAGAATGCACGTTGACTCATCACTATTATTCAAGCAAAATCAAACCACTTAAAAATTATCACTATTATTCAAGGAAAATCAAACCACCTAAAAATTATCGGTTGGTGGTTCATAGGGGGTAGGCTTTCACTCTTGCCAACAAATAACTATTTCCTAACTAATGAGAAAGGCAAACTCTTAGAGAAACACAAGTAACTAATGAGAAAGGCAAACTCTTAGAAAAACACAAGTAATTTTAAGGCATACTCCAAAGCTTATAATTTTTTTTTTCTTTAAAATATGTTTTTGAATATACAAGTAAATTCAATTAAAATAAAAAAACATTCGTCAGGGAGGGAGGTCACAATTTTGCAAGAGAAACCATTTTTGTCATTTTTTTTCTTAAAAAATCCAACCATCATAATGTTTAAATCATTTTTTTGATGGCGGATATGGATTCAACAGTGTCAAAAACCTCAAGGTCATTGTTGTCTTTTTTTTTTTCTTAAAAAATCTAACTATAAAAATGTTTAAATCATTTTTATTTTATGGTGAATACAAATTCAACATTCAAAATCTCCACGACACCCAAAATCTTGAAATGATAATTATAACCCAAATTTCTCAAAATTTATGCAGAATCTGAATTTCCACTATTTTTCAAACAAAATTATAGCCTTATAAATCACCAAATTTAAAACCCAATTATTAATAATAATGATAATTAAAAAAAACACAACTACGGCCAAAGTTGGGTCGTCACTGTCAGATGCATTTAATTCAATCTCCATTCGATAAAGTGGGAAAAAGGGGCCAAAATATTAATAAAATATTTTGCATTTCATTCACTCTCCATTCGATAAAGTCGGAATAAGGGCCAAAAATATTAATAAAATATTTTGCATTTAATTCAATCTTCATTCAATAAAGTCGGAATAAGGTGCCAAAATATTAATACATATTTTGTTGCGTATTCTGTTGGTTGTTTAAGAAGGCGACGTTTTCGTTCAAAAAATAATGAAAATATCAATATGATTATGAAAAAATAATTCTAGAATTTAAAAAATAAATAAAAAAATTGGTTAGAGTTGTAAAGTTTTAGGATTATCAAATTTTTGAAAAAAAACATTTTCTGACCAAAAAAATAATTTCGATCCAAATTGTCTCCTCCTGAATAGGCAACGCCGAAACAGGAAAAACAAAATTATAATTTTTTAAAACAATGCTTGTACCTGCAATTTGAAAAATAATATACGTCAATAATATGTCCGGTTATTTTATTTGCACCATCACCGCCATGACAGCTTCTCGATTTAACGTTCTTGGGTCTCGGAGGATTTCTTAATCTGTCTCCATCTCTATTTTGGAATCATTATGACGGCAAGCAACTAGATATTATTGACGTATATTATTATGAGGAAATCTCTATTTTAAAAAAATAATCAAGAATTTTAATTTGAAAATATTAATAATTATTAGGTGGAGCATAGTTTAATTTGGTCTAAATTTTGTGCCGAAAATATATGCAAATTCTCACAAGATTTTCATAAAATTTGACATTTTTTTTGGAATGTGGTATTTGAGCCGTGATATTGTAACAAAGCCTATTTACATGTAAAGTGGGGGTGAATCTCCATAGTTAAGAATCTTGTTAAATGTTTTTTTAATGCGTATATATATATATATATATATATATATATATATATATATATATAGTCGATGAAAGTCTGGTATTATTTTTTATTTTTATTTTTTTTGTAAGTTTGGTAGTACCTTTCATTTTTTTCACTTTTTTCATTTTTTTTTATTTTTCAAAGTCTGGTATTACATTATCATATCAAAAACAGAATTTACAAGAGGAGCCACCATTGCTTGATTACATTCAGTCACCCTCGAAGGCATACTATGCCCATAGAGCTTGGGTGTTTGCCAAGGCATTCGAAGCACTTGGTTATTTGCCGCAAAATTACAAAATACAAACCAAAAGCTATCATCAAGGAGGTGGATCCAAAGGGCCTATTGAAGGAGCCATGAAGAGATGATACTGATGGTGTAGGTGGTAGTTGATGTGATCCACTTGAGTCTCCAGGACTTAGAGGTGGTCTTGAGAGTCGGTCAAAGTCTGGTATTATTTTTTATTTTTAATTTTTTTGTAAGTTTGGTAGTACCTTTCATTTTTTTCACTTTTTTCATTTATTTTTTATTTTTCAAAGTCTGGTATTACATTATCATATCAAAAACAGAATTTACAAGAGGAGCCACCATTGTTTGATTACATTCAGTCACCCTCGAAGGCATACTATGCCCATAAAGCTTGGGTGTTTTCCAAGGCATTCGAAGCACTTGGTTATTTGCCGCAAAATTACAAAATACAAACCAAAAGCTATCATCAAGGAGGTGGATCCAGAGGGCCTATCGAAGGAACCATGAAGAGATGATATTGATGGTGTAGGTGGTAGTTGATGTGATCCACTTGAGTCTCCAGGGCTTAGAGGTGGTCTTGAGAGCACCTTAGAATATGGTGCAGACTCTCTAGAGCCTCAAGGATCTCCGTCCACAGGCTTTGGACAACGTTAATGTAAGCCACTATTTCATTCCTCTCCTCGTACCTCTGCTCAGGGTGTCCAAGTTGAGTTGTATATGTTGAAGCTAGGTGGAGATGGCGTCAAGGGTGGCTGGAGCCTCAATTTCGCCAAGGGATTGGGCTGGGGAGATAGCCATGGCCGCTGTTGAGTGCGGGCTCTCCGTAGACTTTGAGTGGGAACTTGGGTCTTCTGGAACCGCTCGATTATCCATTCCTTGGCCAAGACCATCACGACGGGCCCGTCCGCGCTCTCTCGGCATGCATTCTTCCTTCTCTTCCTCGCGTTTGGGTGCGTTAATGCTCCAATTCGCCTCACTTCTGCCGTCTGAGAAGCCCACGCTCCACCATCGAACCCTCGGCTGAGCTTAGTTCAGACCGCAACCTGCGTCTCCTAGGTCCCATAGACAAGGGACACATGGCCACCCTCGGTCTTTCCATTATCATCCAAGGAGGTGTAGAGGCTCCACCACCCACAGATAAAAAATGTGGGGAGACTAGATTTCTCAGTGAGTCCGAGGCAGAACCACCTAGGGGTTGCGGCGCTGTGGGGTTGATGATGTGCAATCCGTGAAATTGGAGGTGGCACCCATGATGTGAACCCAATTCTTCCATTCAAAAACACGTCCACCATCTGAAATTCCCTGCCACCTCCCTCGTCCTCCTCCTGGTGCAGCGCGCGCGTTCCCGAGCCGTTGCCAGGAAGCCTCCCTGCTTCCCACCGTTTGCCACCACTGCCCAACGGGCCTGCTCCTCTACTATGTCCAAGTCGGCGAAGCTCAAGCTAGGGCTTGAGAGCCAGCAAGTGATCGTTTGCACAGACCACTGCTTCAACCTTCACCATCGCCCGCAGAACCGAAATGCGCAGAACAACGTCCCCCATGCGACTTAACATTACCAACTTGTCGTGAAATTTCCAGCGTCGAGGCTCTTTACCACTCACTCGTGTGAGAATGGTGAGTCAGCGGGCACGTAGCTTGGGGTCGGGCGAGCCTTAACTGCCCCCCACCCACTTGTCTGAGTGATTGGACACCCCCATCGGGGAATATATATATATATATATATATATAATGGATTGATGCTTATTAGGGTTTACACACCATTTAATGTATATAGTTACACTAGTATCTTAGAGGCTTTAAAATTTTGGTATTTTGTATTTTGAGAAATTGAAATTGCAAAACAATATATATAATAAGTTTAATGGAATAACATAATTACATTTACTTTATGATTATAATGGTTTTATTATCGTTTATTAAATAGATATTACATAGAGAGAATTTTTTTTATTTTATTTTTATTTTTTATCTTTTATTTTTTTTTATTTTTTTTTAGAGTCTTTCCATTTTCTATTTATCAAAAAAAGTAGGTTGTTATACATATTCTGATGCAAGTAGTGGCCTAAACTTACCCGAAGGAAACCAGGTCTGTTTGCCAGTTGAGTGAATTAAACGCCAACCAGTATTGGAATTGTTTTTGTTTCTACTTGCCGCTGTATCTACTTTACTATATTCATAAAAGTTACAATTTAACCAAAATCTATTAAAACTTGTCGCAAAATTCATTAAATACATTAAAAGCAAAAGTCACCCATCAAAGGAGTCAAAAGGAGCCGGGCCTTTTGCAGTAGAACCCGGCATCTCTACTTGCTGCATTCCTTGAAGTTGTCGTTCAATTCTCCCAATTCTTGCCGCAGCATGATACTGAGACATTGCAATTTCTCGGATTTCCTGTTTGATTTGCTGCAATTCTGAAACCACAGTTTGGTTTCCTTCTATTTCCTGCATGCTAGTCATGGCCTTCGCCATAACACATTTGAGTTTCCAATAGGTGTTAACGGATTGATCGAAAAGGGATAACCTTCCTCTTGTATTCCCCGGGTCGTAGAGGAAGTCCATGGTTGCCTCCTGCTGTTTGATATCTTCATCATCATGGTTGCTCTCTCTTTCCCATCCTTTAATGGTATTGCGGATCTAAGTTGGGTTTCCAGCTTCATAAAGATCGAAGACATTTTCCATAACTTATTTATTAGTTTTCCTTCTGCGCTTGCTTGGTCCCTCATTCCGAATTGGTTGCTTTTGTTTCCCTTTTCCAGTTCCTTTACTTTTCCCAGGTTGTCCTTTTGCCATGATTTCGGACTGACAGAAAGACCCCCCTGTAAAACTGTAATACAATCCTGTATATGGCAGAGTAAAATCAATAACATAATTCGGGTGAGCTTTGGTGGAACCCTCTTTACCGATATAAACAGGTGGAGCCTCAAATGTTACCACCGCGCAACCAGCAGCATGTATGGAAAACAGATACAATACATAAACCGTCTTTTGTAATATAATTTGCATGGATTTTTTGCAGCAAAGGATGCCTATTAACAAACATAGATTACGACTGGTACAACACAGAAGTTGAAGGCAGGGTTTAAAATTATCCTGTATAGGTGAAAGGTGATTTGTTGTTTATCATTGCGAGACATGCAAGCCTGCTCATAAACATGATGGAAGTTTTCATTGATGGTTTCCTAGGAAGTCGGAACCATGGATTGGCGCTTCCCTAGAAGGATGCTCCAGAGGACCGGTAAATGAGCCTCAGTGCAATATAGGCAAATTGAGTGTAACCTCAGACAAAACAGCCTTAACACTATAGGTGGCCTTAGACTATTACAAAGCAGAGAAATTACTGGAGACGGGCTGCTAAAGCAAGGCTCTATTTCTAGGGCCAAATTTATAAGGAGCAGCATGCAAACCTCAATGACCAACCTTTCTATAGCTTTATAGCAATTTGGGTACACCCTCAGACAAAACAGGTTTAACATTATAACTGGCCTTAGCCTATTACAGAGATACCTTCTGGCTTTTAATTTCCAAAACAGAGAAATTATTCGAGACAGGCTTCTAAAGCAGGGTTCTATTTCAGGGGCCAGATTTATAAAGAACGCCATGCAAACCTCAATGACCAACCTTTTAGTAGTTTTGTAATAGTATGAACAAAAGACAATACCAGACTAGTAAATTATCCCATTACATACACCAAACACTTCATACAATTCATTACAGCCGTTATATTCGCCTTCATTGCTCAGAACAGGAAGAGGGAATTGAGAAACTAAGGTAGCAACAGCCATTACATACCAATTAACCCAACGCCGGTGCAGACCATTCTCCACTTCCTCGAGCTATTCTTCAGACTGTCTTCCGATAACATTCCCTCTCTGCGAATTTGTTTTATGCTTTATCCCTCTCCCCAAACAGCGCATATTCCAATTATGTTTTGACAGGCTTTGTTGGCCTCCAATTGTTTCATTACCTTCCATTAAGATCAATCGAGTAAGGTAATAGGCCTCCGGCCTTCTGCAACATAGAATTTATGATTATCCCTGATGGATGGTTCGGTGCGCACCTCCACGTGGCTCCGACCGTTTTCCATTCAAATCCTCGTGGCACCCCGATCAGGGGTTGTTAGCCCTCTCCTTGTCTCTTTCTAGAATGAGTTGTAACGGGTATAACTCTATATTCCACGCCTGATCTACTTGATTAATGTCTAACTGTCGGCCTTCATTCTTGCAACCACAATTAGCTAAGTAATCTGCAGCCTCATTCCCCCCTCTGCGGACATGCAAGGGAATCATGTAACCAATATCCTGTATTATTTGGCCTATCTCTTGAATTAGTCTTGATGTGCGCCAACTTTTACTTATATTTTCCCAGGGGGTCCCTTGTTGAAGTTTTCGCAATATCCCTGTAACCATCGATGAATCGCCTTCAACTATAACTCTATGGTAATTCTCCCCAACTGCAATTGATAGGCCTTGTTTAACCACCATTGGTTCAACTTTGTTATTCGTTGCAAATCCAACCTCCATCGCATATACCCTACACACTAAGCCTTGAGAATTTCAAAATAAACCTCCTATTCCTGCTTGCCCTGGGTTTCCTTTGGAATCTTCATCATAATTTAGCTTAAAAAATCCCGCTTGTGGAAACTGAAAACTGTCTAGTGGATTTTGCCTTTGGGGTTTGAATTTCCATAAGTTTTGCTAGCATCTGGGGTTTTAAATTCAGCATAGCGAGGATCCTACTCTCATTACCAGTCACCATCCAATCTTCATCATTCCATTGTTATGTTAAGATTGTTTCCCAGATGTTGTCCAATATCACCTTTCATATCTAATTTATATACCTCTCTTCATCTCTAAAAATTCGATGATTTCTTTCTTTCCATATTCCCCAGAGGATAAATCCCATCGACAGCCTCCATGCTCGATTCAAGACTTCACTTTTGTATCCCCCTTTTCGCCATTTTATGATAGTCTCATTTATACTTGTACTGTCTCTATCAGTTTGTTGAAATATTGCAACATTGTTTTTCCATATAATTCCTACCAGAGAACAAGTGTTAAATAAATGTTCTATGCTTTACGCTTCCTTATTACACATTTTTCAAAGTGAGGGGCCCTGCATTCCTCTCTGCTGCAGTTGGTCCCAAGTCAAGATCTTCCAATGGCTTAGCAGCCAAAGGAATTATGCTACTTTCGGCCAAAAATTTTCTCCCCATATTTTATGCCATATTGGAACAGTTCTATTCTCATGATTGTTAGATTTGAGAAAAAAGCCTTCTTCTATAGTGAACATACCTTTGTTTCGATAGCCCCATCTCAAAATGTCTTCCCCATTTGTTGAAGCCAATTTCCTGGTTTTCAATTCCTTCTCAAAATTGTTCCATTGTGTTGTTTCTGGGGCGTTCCTCCATTGCCCTTTCCCCTTCCATTTCCGCCATTGTCTATCCTCCTCTCGACACCAGTAATTAATAATTTTTCTTTGGTTAGGTAGATTTGTAAATAGAAAAATTCTCCTAGGTCTAATCGGCTAAATAATTTCTCCCTCTGTTGCCAAGAGTCCTCCCAAAAAAGTGATGTTCTCCCTCCTCGAACTTCCTAGAAGCTATGTTGTCGTACAAGATCTTTGTTTATGGCAGCTAAGTTCCAGATATTCGATCCTTTAGAGTGATATCCGATTTCAATTTCCTTGTAATTGTTGTAGGCATGTCATATTTTCTTTCCCAAATGAGTTTCCAAAGGCCATTTGCACCTTGGAACCATCGCCACCATAACTTAGCGCCCATTACCTGATTCAACACATAGGGATCTCGAAGACCCAAGCCACCCGCATTTTTTGGTTTAATGAGCTTCTACCATGATAGTAGAGCCCATTTTCGATTATCTTGTGCTCCTTGCCAGAGAAATTTTTTAAAAATCTTAACCATATTGTTACAGACTGTTTTTGGCAACACTCTTCCTGACAGCTGATATATGGGGATGGCTTGAAGAACGTATCGAAGCAAGACTACCCGAATGGGAGCATTCAGCGCTCGGAGAGCCCAATTCTAAAGGCATTTCTGAAGATTGTTAAGGAGATCCTTCCATCCTGCTACCCTGAGAGAGGAAAGTTTGAGCGAAAATCCTAAATACTTCATTGGAAAAGTTCTAAGTTTAAAACCCAAAGATTTGGCTAGAAATAGTTGAGTGGCATTATTGGCATTAAAGAAATAAACATTTGATTTGTCATTATTTATCAAAGTTCCTGAAGCGTTCATGAAAAATTTGAGAATTTGCAAAATGGCTTTTACTTCCCTTAGCGAGGTCTGACAGAATAACATAATGTCGTCTACAAACTGCTGGTGCGAGAGGATGAGATCCAGTCCCCATAATTTCAAGCCTTTTAGGCGCCCTAGTGCTATTTGAGATTTAATGAGGCGGCCGAGAGCTTCAGCTGCTATTATGAACAAAAATGGTGATATAGGGTCTCCTTGGCGCAGTCCTCTAGTAGCATTAAAATGCTGGGAGGGGCACCATTAAGTAAAATAGAGAAATTGGGGGAGGAGATAAACAACATCAACCATTGTATCCATATTTGATCAAATCCAAAAGCAGAAAGAATTGCCTTCAAGTAAGACCAGCTTAGCCGATCATAGGCTTTTGAAAGTTCCAATTTGATCAACATACCTTTAACCTTTTGAGTACGAAAAGAATGCATTGCTTCCTGAATTGTGACTATCCCATCCAGAATTTGTCTTCCCTTCACAAATCCTGTTTTCTCAGGGGATATAATGTTGAGAAGGATTGGTTTTAGTCTGTTGACCATGATCGTTGAGAGAATCTTGTAAATTGCATTACATAATGCAATAGGTCTGAAGCCCGCCGAATTTTATGTATTATCTTGCTTGGGTATGAGTGATATGAGAGTTGAATTTAATGTTGGGTACACATACCTTGTGCGCCTAGACTCCTCAACCATCTCCCAAATATCCTTTCGCATAAAAGACCAAGTTGCTTGATAAAATTCTGCTGTAAATCCATCTGGCCCCGGAGCCTTGTAAGAAAATTATAAAAACTCGTAGCATTTATGATATTAACACATATTATTGATAATATTAGAATAACATGTACTTGAGTTTTTCTTTTTTTCCTTTTACTTTCTAGTTGGGTACATGTACCTATCAGTGTCTTTTTGAAATTGGTTTTTTTTTTTTTAACTTTTAAATATTTAATTTATTTACTTTAAATTGCTAAATAAATTACATAAAGGTAATTTTATTTTACTAATGATTTATGTGTTTCACATTTTCATCCAAGCATAAAACTCACAATATCTTAATTTGTAATTGTTTTATTTTCTTAACGATGCATATTGCATTTACCCATGGGTTTTAATATGTGAATTGTTTCCTCTTCTTAAGCTATGGGGCTTAAGATAACATTTTTCATGTTATTCTTTTATTTCTCTATTAATCACCCAAAGAAATCCAGGAATCTCAGGAGCTAATTTACATTATGTAATGTTAGCATTTTCACATACTTTGTGCAATAATTCAAGTGAATGTGTTAAAAAACAAGATGGGAAAATCCATATGCGAATTACAAGGGATACCTTTACCCAATATCATTTCTGGGAGAGCATGGATGTGCATATCTAAGACTAAGAATCAAAATTTCATGGGGATATATTATGAGGTTGATAATAAAGTTTATGAGACAACTTATCCTAGATGTAAAGCAAAGATGACCTATTCTAGTATAGCATATCAACTCTAAGATCTAGTCTTACCTTACACCACCACTTCTAATTACAATACTCTCTTGGAAAATGTCACTATAAATGTACACTTTATTATCCTTTAGGGCATTCAGTTCAATAAAATCTAGAACTATCTGATGATTGTTGCTAAATAACATATTTTTCACCCTCTCCCTTGTCAACAATACTGGATTGTGAGTTTTTTAGGCTTGCAAGGATTTGTGGAGGATCTATGATGCAGTATACCTAGGGGGGATAATATGGGGTATTCCTAGGGGGGTCATATGGGATACAGAGGAAGGTACCCAAAGAAATAATGTAATATAAGAATATTAAATGGTACAGAGGAAGGTACCCAACGAAATAATGTAATGTGAGGATAATAAATGCACGGGCCATAATTAATAAATAAAGTGGTTAACCCACATTATGCAAGGGACCACAAGTAGTTAGGAAATAATGTGATAAGCCCATGGTATTAGATGTATGACCCATGGTAATTACCCATAGAATTGTATGTATGAAGCCTATATAGAGGCTAGATACTCTCCATTTAGGACGTGAAGGATTATTGTATTGACAAGCATATGGCTTGTGGAGTGATCTGCTTCTTTAAGGAGTAGTTGTATGGTGTTACCCTACCTCAAGGGTTTTGATATTAATGAATATCTTAAGCTTTTATCTTTTATTATGTTATTTCTATTTTCTATTGATATTATATTTTCAGGTTAGATCTATTACAAGTGGTATTAGAGCACTTTCTTGGGCAGAGTTAGGGAATTTTCTTTTTTCCATTTTTGCAGGAATTTTTTTGGGCGGCAAGTTTGCAGAGCCAATATCACAATTTTGGTGAAAAATTTATAGAAACAAATAGAATATCTGGATTCCTTGTGAAAAAATAGTCAATTTCATGAAAACAATCAGTTGAATGGGAGTCCTAATGAGGGAGATATCACTGATTTAAAATCAACAGTGTTGCAGAAATTTTTTTTGACAAAAATTTGTGGATGACGGCTCTCCTAAATTTTTTTTTTAGTTTTGGTGATGAATTTTAGACAAATAATTATAGATCTGAGCTCCCCTTGAAAAATCACTCGATTTCAAAAAAAAAAATCAGTCGAATCGGAGTCTGGATGAGGGAGTTATCGATGATTTAAAATCAGTGATTTTTTTTTTCAGAAATTTTGTGATGGCGAGTCAAGTGCAGCGCAAACTTGAGTTTCCATAGAGCCTAAATCGAGATTTCATTCCCATGGGAAGATGCAAAATGGTCATTCCATTTCTGAAAATATGCTATAATAAATATTTGGAGCCGTATTAACGGAGTTGTCCCCATTTTAATTTTCGTTCAACAGTAAGTAATTCCTAAAAACCCTCACTCTATTTGCATGGACTCTAAAAAGATATATTTTACAGGAAAAGATGATGGCCCAACTATTGAAGAATTTATACAATATCAGAAGTCTCGATCTCAAGATTTTTGGACAATCACTCTAGGACTTGACATGAAAAATGAGGCTGCTAAATGGTGATACTCACTTGACAAGTGAGTGAGACTACTTCCTAGTGGAGAACTTGAAAAAACCATTTTCGACAAATGGTCTAATACTCGAAAGAAGGACTCCCGGATGCGGGTACATTTGACAGTGCATAAGGTGATGGGATGGGGGTGCGACATTACGGGAAGCCACCTGCCCACCCACAAGGAGGCTGTCACTCGGCTCTTAAATGTGACTACTCTGCGTTTAATGGCCTTAACTCCTGGCGCTAATCACAACCATAACTCCGCTCCTCGATACAACTTCGCGTGCTGCGACATGGCTCGGCCTTCAGTTCATATTTATGATGGTTTATTGCAGATGGTTTATCGTTGCACGGTCGATTGGTTAGATATTATGGAGTGCTCCTCTAGTTCGAATAGAATTCCCTCGCCAGTGAATCGGTGGTGCACCCCAGATGCTGGGCTTTCAAATGCACGCACGGTTACTGGCAAGAGGAGCAGTCTAAATAGCCAGCATATCAATCTCAAGTCACCTCTTTCATGCTCCCTCCAGAAGCAGCACTTATCCTCGATAGTCTCAACCTATAAGAAGAAAGACCCATGGTTGTGTTTGGCCCACACGTTGAGGAGATAGATCCTTCTACTCCTCCCTTCTATGTGTCTCTAGTGATCCACGACCTACTATTACATAATTGTATGCTAGATTCTGGAGCTTCACACAATCTTATGCCTCTGTCAGTTATGGAACAACTAGGATTACAAATCACACGTCCATATAAGGACCTCTATTCATTTGATTCCAAGAGAGTTAAATGCTTGGGGATGATCAAGGATTTGGTGGTCAATTTGGCTCAAATCCCAGCAAAAAGTGTGGTAATGGACATAGTGGTAGCTGACATTCTAGCTTGTTTTGGTATGTTGTTGTCAAGGTCCTGGGGAACAAAAAGCGGTGGATCACTCAAGATGGATTTAACATATGCCACTATTCCAGTTTTTGGGGGCCAAGAGAGGAGATTGTACAGGGAGACTAGATTTGTCAAGATGGTGACTAAGGCTGACAATTCTGTAAATTCACCAGTATACAGTAAAGAAGGAGACTTTTCATGTCTGATGCTGGAAGAAGATGAAGATTATGCTCATGAACCATCATTTTTCCAGATCAAGACTAAGCAGCCTTCAGAGGGTCATGAAGCAGGAATATGGACACTTCATTTTGATGGACCAAATTCAAGAGAAGGAAATGGAGCTGGAGTGCTATTGATTTCTCCTTCAGGAAAATGGGTCCCTCTGTCCTTCAAACTAGAATACGAAGCCACCAACAATGTGGCTGAATATGAAGCACTTCTGCTAGGATTGCAAACAGCCAGGAATATGAATATACAAAGTTTAAAATTTCTGGGAGATTCAGAGCTGGTGGTTAGACAAGTCAAGAATCAGTGTCAGACCAAACATTCTAGGCTAAGGGCTTATAGGAATGAAGTTTGGGACATGGTAGAAAACTTCTTTTTGGCATTCAATATACAGTTCATGCCCTGAGAACAGAATAGGATGGTTGATTCCCTTGCTGTAGCTACAAGTACATTCTGACCACCTCAGAACCCTCTTTTAAGATATGAAGTCGAGGTGCGTTATCGGCCTTCAATCCCAGACAACATCAAACACTGGCAGGTATTTGAAGATGAAGAGAAGATGAAGAGATTCCTGGAAACAGACGCAGAATTCTCCAATATCGAGATTGATGCTGATGAAGAAGAGGAAGAGACCGAGGACATTTCGAAAAGAAATTGGGAGGAAAAAAAGGCAGGAAATAAAGTGTGGCAGTTAAAGGGAAACATTATACCTAGAGGGCTGGTACCTCTAGAAATATTATTTGATAAGAATGATGTCCCACTGCAGCCAAGCAAAGTGGTAGAAGGGAATCAGGTGGAAGACCTAAATTTGTGTACTGAGGCTGACCCCAAAATTGTCAAACTGTCCAAGAAAATCCCTGAAGAATATAAAAAGCTATATCAAAAATTATTTCAGTCTTACAGAGATGTGTTTGCATGGTCCTACCAGGACTTGAAAACTTTCGATATCAGTATTATGCAGCACAAAATTCCATTGAAGGCAGATGCAAAGCCCCATAAGCAGAAGCTCAGACAGATAAATCCTCTGCTACTGCCTTCTATTGAGAAGGAAATTAAGAAGATATTAAAGGCCAAAATAATTGTACCATTGAGGTACTCTAACCATAATCTCAAGCTAATTTTAGGTGTTTTACATTGTTTGATGGATTTTACAAGGACAAGAAACATATCAGCATCTCAGAAGACAATTTCTTGGCTCCACATGAGAAGACAGCTGCTTCTCAATGTGATCCTTAGCCTGAGATGCATCTACAGGGCAAAGAGTTATTCATCAAACTCTTGCGACCTCATTCACAGCCTGAAAGGACAGCAGAAGAAAAAACAACACTGTCAAAGGACTAATGGTACGTAATGGATAAGAACCTCCTTCATCTATAAGCAGAGGGTTTAAAAGCGTCTCCTTCATCTATAAGCAGAGGGCGATGGCCAAAATCTGACTTCAAGAGTTGCAACTGACTGTAAGGCATGTTTGTTTTTAACAAGCAGTAGCACATTGACTAAGGTTTTCTGAAGTACAGTGATGATTGAAGGCAGAGGTGAAAGCAGTAATGTATTAAATGTTTGTTCGCCTGCCATCCTGTAAGAGAAACCTTTGTCGATATGTTCATCAGGCAGCCTTCATATGGCTGAGACAGAAGGTTGACAAAACATCAAATATTTCGCCAAGTGAAAGGCCTCCTTCATTCCTAAGCAGATGGCCATGGCATTGATTTATTTCAAAGATCTTATTGATCAAAGATGAGTGGTAAGAGACCAAGAAGGCAAGCAGGGGTACCACTGCAATCCAAAGGGTTTTATCTTATCTCTTAACAGGGTTTCTTTCAAAAGATAGTTTGCAGCTCAAACAAAACAAGATTGAAGAGTGGTTGGTAAGAGGAGTCATTGCACAGACAAAGCACATGATAAAGATTATGTTTCAAAGGACTTTGATCCTCCTGCTCATAAGAGAATGCCTTCAAAAAGCTCATCACAGTGGACAAAAAGGCAAAGTACATTTGGTTTTCCAAAGAAAGTCTGTTCCTATAACAAAGGACCCAAGACACCATGCTGGTATTTTTTGAGCAGAGGAAAGATTGTAGATAAAGCGCCCTTCTTAGACAGAGGATGATAAAACATAGGTGGATGCAACTGCATTTTTGCACCTATAAGTCAAGATTAGTTTCACAGTGGGCATCATCAACTCCAAAGCATTAAGAGCAAAGTGTTAGTTTATATTGCAAAAAGGGAAAAAGACATCTGTCAAAATGTCAAAGAAAACCCCCTGCAACATAAAATATCCTCTATGGATGTCCTCTTTTCATACAAAGCACCAGAAGTATAAAAGGAGTATTGAGGTGACAGTTCAGTTTTTTCCCCATCAAAAGGCACTACAAGTAAGTATACAGGTTCATCAAGTACAAAAAGAGCTTTGGCATAGTTTTTCAGGTTCTAGAAATCATTGAAGGCAAAATCTACATGCCACTGCTGGAAAAGGAGACATTTTTTTCCCTCTAAGTGAGAGACAGTCAAAGTTTCAAAAGACATATTTCTCCAAAAGGTTATGTCATTTCGAGAAGGTAAAATAGGCTTAGAAAGAGGTGATCATTGCCTTTGTGTTTTGTTTGAAACAAAAGAAATTTAGTTTCGTTTTCAAAAAATAAGGTTTCAAATGTGGATTTAAAAACAAATGTTTTTTTTCAAAACTTTTGAAAAACCCTCTCAAATAAAACATCAAAGGGACCGTTGGTTTTTCCACTTTAACAAAGGTCAAAGCACCGTTGTCATTCCATTTTGGAAATCCCTCAAGCATGAGCAAAACATTCCTTTGAAGTTCTCGAGACCAGAGAAAGGATTTTCAAGCAAAAAATAGAGTTTTCGAAGGTCAACAATTGCGCGGCGCGCCTGTACAAGCACGCAGCGCCATTAAGCGCAAAGTTTGCATAGGAATGAACGGTGGCATGGCGCGCCTGTGGGCGTTGGTCCTGTCGGCCCGACAGTGACCCGACACACTCTCCTGCGCGGCGTTTTCACCTTTAAAAGTGTCGCGCTTGTTTTGCAACATCTGAACACCTCCAGCAAGCGGCAAAGCCACTCCTTTCCTCCAGCAAGACAAGACCATCGATCTTAAAGGTATTTATGTGCCTCCATGACCTTTGCCAAGACTGTTGAGTAGAGTGAAAGGGTATAAAATCACGGTGGAAATCACAGTTTGTTTTGGTGTTTTTATTTTAAAAGAAAAAACAAGGTTGACTGTGGTTATGCTGGCTAAGAGTGAAACATTAAAAACTGTTGAGATTTCATTAAAAGGATTTTGTAACTACCCTCGGAACTGTGATGAAAGAAAGGAGAGATAAGGGTTATAAACATAATAAGGGGAGTTGAAACAGTAGGTCAGTTTGCAAAGACAGTGGTCATTATATAAGCATTTCTTGACCCTCTAAACTCTCCTCCTTGTGATTAAAAAGATCAAAGGCAGTGTTTGGTTTTCATTCCCATAGAGCAGAGTCAGTAAGGCCACCATTGCATTCGGAGGTGTCTTTTGTCAAAACTGTGTGCAAAGAGCAGTAAAGTAAAGAGGGAAAATATTTTGTTTGAAAGGAAGTTTATTGGTGTTTGACTGCTGCAAAACCTTTGCTACCACATAAAAAACATGTTAAGATCCATCACCCTGTCCTATAAGCAATGATTTTTGACTGAATGTACACCTTGTTTGACTGAGAAATAGTGTTGAATATATGTGTTGAAAAATATACCAGAAGGGAGCAGTATTTTGGTTAAAGAAGAGCCTTGATTGTTTAAAACTCCTACAGACCTTTCTTAACACCTCAAAAACTTTCAAGCTCTGCCACCTTGTCATATGAACAGTAAATTCTGACTGTGTGTATACCCTCTGGTTGATTGTATTTATGGTGTTGAATTGATTGGTTGAGTTGCATACGAAGAAGAAAGCAGTGTTTTTGAATTATAAAGGCTTTTGTTTTTGCCTTCCTCTAAAAAGACAAGGTTGTCTTATTACCTCTAAAAACACCAGCAGGCAGGGTACTCTTACCACAAACACAAGAAGGTCCTTTTGACTGTCTTTATCCTTGTTTACTGTGTTTTCATTGTGAATATTGGTTGATTGATATACAAAGTTGGGAAAGGCAGCATTTTGAAGAAAAAGGGTCTTATATCAAAGGAGGGCATTTCACACTACACTCAAAACCATTGTTGCCTTATCAAACAGTGAAGTGACAGGCTGAGATAGAGTTTGGTTTAAAGAAGGCATTTCAAAAGCTTTGAAGTAATTTGGTGTTTCAAAAGCACATCTAGGTCAAGATGCCTCCTAGGCAAGATAGCAGAAGTGGGTTGCACAAGAGGTATGAGCCAATTTCTACCAAGGAAGTCAATGCATACCCATCTATCCTTTTCAATTTTCATGAGGTGGGGTGTTTGGATTTCTGCCAGAGGGTACAAGAAGTTAAAATCTTCTCGCCTTTAACACATTTGTGCGCCTTGAGGTTCAAAGACAAACATTTTCAAGTGGCAAGTCTTGATTTCAAGTTCTCCCCGAGATCCATATCCAAGGCGACTAAAATCCCATACATTGGCAAGAAATGGTTCAAGCAAGCCTATTTAGACTTGGATGACTACAAACCCTTCCTCAAGCCTGAGCACAGAGAAGCATGCCCTGCTATTTTTCCTTTCTCTCATCTTCTTGCCAGCTATGCTCCTCTTATGAAGATCATAATGAAGTATTTCACTTGTGAAGGGAGATTCTCCCGAGTTTATGCATATCACATCCGACTGTTGATGCACTTCACAAGAACCAAGCAGCTCAATCTCCCTTACTTATTGTACAAAAGCATTGAGAAAATGGCCTCCTCTGTCCAAAAGAAGCCTCCATCACAGCAAGTAGCCTCTCTATTCCATCACTCCCTCATTAAAATCATCATCCTTCACCAACTTGAGAAGAAATAGGTTTCTTGGGATGTTTTCATCAGTCACTCGGATTTTTCCACTGTCCCCCCAGTCCATACATCCCCTACATCTCCTACTCATCGCCCCTCGCCTTCCTCTAGCATACCTACTCCTAGAAGGCTCAGATTCACTACAGGACAGGAAAAAGAGCATGGAGAAGGAGAGGGAAGTGGCCAGCAAAGGGAGGAAGGACATGAGCATGAAGAAAAAGATGAGGAACAGCAGGAAGAAAGTGATGGAGGGCAGCAGCATGATAGTGGTGAAGGTGAACAGCAGCAAGAGCAAGAGGAGGATAGTGCTAGACAGCAGCAACTCACTGATGATGAACAGCAGGAACAAGAGGAAGAGCAGCAAGTTGAGCAGCAGCTTGGACAACAAAGTGAGCGTGACATTGATGATCAAAGGCAGCAGGAGTTTGTAGCACAACAACAGCATGGTATTGATGACCAAGGGCAGCATGAAAGTGAGGCAGAACAACAACAAGACATTGAGGAGCAGGGGCAGCCTAAAGAAGATACACAGCAGCCTCAAGAAGAAAAACAAATTCAAGGGGATGACAAGCAAGATGACAAAGGTAAAAAAATCATGTTTTCCTCTCCTAAAAAGACAAAGTCCCGGACAGCTAGGAAAAGAATACCAAGGGTGGTCACTCCAAATGTGACAAGAGCTCTTCGTAGCAAAGGAAAGTTGCTAGAGAAGCCTATCATTGATTTACCTAGGAGGAAAAGCGCAAGGATAGCCTTCCAAGGCAAAGGGAAGGGCAAGGTAGGAAAAGGTCATGAGCATGAGAGTGCATTAGGTGCCATCCCAATTCCAAGTGATGACAGTGATAATGAGGCCCACATTCTTGAAAACATTTTGATCCAAAGAGAAAGATAAATTGATACATTACAAGGTGAGCTTCATAGGGCGAGGAATTTCTATCATTTTCTAGAAGTCCAAAACAGGCAAATGAGTGTCCATATGGCTATCCATGAGACAAGGGCGACTAAGTACAATAAAGAGGCCTCCAAAGCCCAAGCAAGGATAGATGAGCTCATAGGTGATTTTGATGAAAGTGAAGAAGAAGACCAGCCTAGGCGAAAAAGGCCTAGAACCATAGGGCTTAAAAGAGCCCTTGAGAAACAAAAAGAGGAGGAAAATGCCCTTTTCCAATCCACTCCCCTCATTGCATTACTTGAGCAAGAGATTGAAAATAATAAGGAGGCATGGCTTGAAAGAGCCAATAAACATTTGGAGAGAAATTTGGAGAAGGAAAACATGGATCTAGAGCTGCAAAGGAGAATGAAGAGGCATTACAAAAAGTTAAATCAGTTTGCTCGTCGCAAGTTAAAGGATGCCCAAGAGAAACTAAAGGAGGCTAAAGGGAAGCGCTCGGCACGGAAAGGGAAGAAAGACGCATTAGGACTTGACATTTTGGCTTCAGTTTCAGAGCATGTTGATAGGGACCCTTGAGGGTCATACTCACCGATTTTGGGCACATTTTGACATGTTTTGGTTTTTTGGCATTTTTGAGTTTTTTGTCAAAACTCATGAAATTCGCCATTTCATTTTGGGGATTCGTCAAAGGAGGAAAATGGTATCAATGGATGTCATAATTTCAAGAGCATACCCTCAACGATTTTTAGGAATTTTGGAGATCATTTTCTCCCTCAAAATGGCGAAAAATGCTCGCTTTTTGCACACTCTGCCCGGTCTATCAGCAGACTGTAATTTTCTGGTTTTTTACACACAGGTGTATTTTTGGAGGACTTTCGGGCATCAGATTGGAAAATTTTCAATTTTTTCTGGAAATTAGACACTCAGAGCTTTCCAACGAGCTATCATGAGCCTCGTTTCGACATCGGGAAGGCTGCCAAATGTTTCTGGCAAATCAGGGGACCTCTTGCTGATGTAAATTTGAAATATTTTTGTAATTTTTGAACCTCTAAAATCTACTTTTTCCAAATGTGCGTTTAGCTATTTTTGCACATAAAAAATGATGCAAAGTCAATTATTTTTCCTTTTTTAGCATTTTCTAGATATTTTATGAGATATTTTTGTGCCTTGGGCTTTGCAAACCCTCAAGGACAAGATTATATATTTTGATTAGGCCAATAGGATGGCAAGTTGAACCATGATGTTTTCCTCACTTAAGCCTATATATTCCAAAGGCTTTCACTATAAAACAAGGTTGAACTTGAGAAGAGAAGCAATATATGGTCATATAAGCTTTGGAATAAATACTTGTCTTATGCTTTTGGATTGCCTTTTGGATGCTCTTGGATGAATGAAGAAGGATTGTTGTTGGATTCCATGACTTGTTAGAATGGTATAGTGTATCTTGCTTTGTTGTTTTCTTCTAGTTTTCATTCATGAATACATGTTTCTTGCTTGCTATAGATCAGTAGAGAAAAAATTTGAGATATGCCCATGGAGGCACCTCAAATTTCCTGTTTCTTCATAGCTTATTTGTTTTTTTCTTCCTAGGTAACCTTAAAGAATTCTTGACTGCTCTTTAATATTTAGGATATTGTTGCTTGTTTCATTCATGGTTTTATACATGCTAAGTATGACTTACGGTACGCCCTGCTTACCTATGGCTAGCTATAGTTCTATCCATGAAATTTCTCTTTGACTGATTAGATTATCATTTTGTTTGAACCAAGGAGGCCTAGTTTTGATCTAGCCCTTTGCCTAAAAACCATGCAAATCTTGTTGTTTAAAGTGCCCAATAACTTAAAGTACTGTGTTTAGGCGTTCCGGCATAGTAAGTCAAGTTGTTTGTCTTTCTTATGTGTTTTCCCCAAAGTCTGATAGCCATTTCCCAAAGTTAGAGGGTCTTATACTTCTATGCATGGCTTGAATGTTTATTTCTATTTATGGATTAGCTTGTAGTTACATTTTGCATGATTAATGGTTTTCCCTACCATGTTTATGTCTGCTATTAAACTAGTTATGCTTGAAACTCTTTGTTGTTCACAAACTTGATGTCCATTTACTCCATTTTGCCCAAAGATCCTTTCTACCTTGAATCAAAGCGGCCCTTCAACAGCCTTGTATCACCGTCTTATAGCTTTCTTGACCTTTTGACCCCATAGCCCAGTTAATCTAACATCTTGTTACCTATTTTATACCTTTGATCAGTTTCATCCCTCACAACTTAAAAAACCAAAACCAAAAAACTTACTTCATAACTATCCTAAAAATCAGAACATAATAAGTAAACACACAGATATCCCTTATACATATAGAGAGAGCCCTCTCTGAGTCCAGGAAGGCTAGGTCATTGGGCTCCAAAGCTTGGTTTGATGTTACACTGTCATTTGGCTTGCCAATCAGCCAAATCACGGGACCCTAACATAATGGCGATCACGGTGGGACATCTGAGTATTAAACAAACTTAGATTCCCTAAACCTTAAGAGACCTTTAAGAATACTATCTGATTGACTTATCCCACCGCTCACTAACATAATGGGTATCACGGTGGGACTTATTGAGTACATGACAGTCTAGCAAAATCTGATAGACTCTTTAGTCCTTCAACATTTAACTTAGACCATCAGCCTTTAGAATCATTCAGAGTAAACTCTATGTTTCACCATCTTAGCAAAGTGATGAATTAGGTTCATAACACTCTTACATCCTAGGCTGCACATAAAACTCAGAAAAAACCACAAAAAACTCCCTTAGATTGGTTTTTGACAGTATTGGTGGTGGACCATACACATATACCTCAAAACAACTTAAAATCCACCTGGCGACTCCACTAGCCTCCAGTAGGCCTTACTACTTCACTAAACTCTAGGCTACTATCAAATTGAGCCACCTCATCGCCACCCTAACATAATGGCGATCACGGTGGGACTCTGAGTATTAAACAAACTTAGATTCCCTAGACCTTAAGCAGCCTTAAGAATACTATCTGATTGACTTATCCCACCGCTCACTAACATAATGGCGATCATGATGGGACTCTGAGTAATAAACAAACTTAGTTTCCCTAAACTTTCCAGCAGCCTTAAGAATACTATCTGATTGACTTATCCCACCGCTCACTAACATACTGGCGATCACGATGGGACCTTCTGAATTAGTGACAATCTAAGTACTCCTTAGTAACTCTCGAAGTCTCATTCAAACTTAGAAAACTTAAGTGTTGTCCGAAGAGTAGAAAATAGCTCCTTCACCATTTTAGCAAAATGATGAGTCAGTTATAGGAAACTCTTCCAAACCTCAGGACTACATAAAACTCAAAAAACCCCAAAAAACTCCTTACATTGGTTTTTTTAACAGTATTGGTGGTGGACCATACACATATACCTCAAAACAACTAAAAATCCACCTGGCGACTCCACTAGCCTCCAGTAGGCCTTATTATTTTACCGAACTCTAGGTTACTATCCGATCAACCTATCCCATCGCTCACTAACATAGCGGGAGATGGTGGGACACTGAGTACATGACAGTCTAGCAAACTCTTATAGACTCTTTAGTCCTTTAGATACTTAAACAAGCAAGCAGTCCATAGGCTCATTTAGAGTAAACTCTTTTTGTTCTCACCACCCTAGCAAAGTGTTGAAACAAGTTTAGAATACTTTAACGAACCATAGGCTGCGCATAAGAACTCAGAAAAATCTTAAAAAAAACATTTCCAGATTAGTTATTAGTGGTGGACCATAGCTATATCTTCACAAAAACAACCAAGTTCCACCTGGCGACTCCACTAATCCATCCCTTTTATTTTTTACCATCCTTCACCTTAGTAGAACTTTAGAGAGGCCATCCATCCAAAACATTCACCAATATCAACCTCTCTAAACTCTAGATCCGAAATCTGGCTTCATGAAGAATCAACACCAGATCCCATCCAGACCCAAATCCCCCTATCATAGTAGATGACCCAGAGAAGATTCTGTGGCAAGTTTCCGAAACTGACAATCTAGCTACCGATAGGTCCATCTGTAAAACAAGATCAGTACGTGAACATCTTACTACCTTGCAAGATTCCTCTTTTGATTTAGAATTAGCAAGAACTCTTTTCAGAAGCAAGTCACATAGTAAGATAAACTTTGACGATCTTGAACCCCTAGACCCACCATAGAGTCCTAGTAGAGAAGCCTCGCCTTCCACACCCCCCGACTTTCAGCTTCTCCATCACTTTGGCTCATACCATTCCAGATCTGCTCAAAACCAGGTCATTAGTCCAAGTACATCCGCCACACCTATCCGAACCACTACTGTTCAAACCACCTCAGCCTATCCCATGAGCCCTCATCTTGTACATCATCCATTAGCTCCCGTCATGGCAGCCTAGTACGCACCTTTGGTGTTTCCACTACCTTTGGCTCCTCTCCCAAATAAATATCAAGAAAAAATCCCACACTTTACCAGAGAAGACACCGCCACAGGTCAACAGCATATAAGTAGGATTAGCGATGCTTTTGAATACCTGGAAGTACAAGATGAGACCGTCAGAATGAGAATATTTGCCCAAAGCCTGGGTGGGGAACCCAAAACATGGTTCAAAAGCTTGCCTCCAAACAGCATCCAAAACATCCCAGAACTATGTCAAGTCTTCAGAAACAGGTGGGAAGTTCGAAAGAACCATATTCAAATCCTGTCATAATATAACAACCTAAAACAGGAAAATGGGGAAAGTGTCCAGGCATACTGCACTAGGTTCAACAGTGTGTATAACGCCCTCCCACCTCACTTCAAACCCCCACTTGGTTTATCCTTAGCGAAATTCCCCGAGGGTTTTGATCCAGACATGACATATCATCTGAGAGACAAGGATCCCCCTACCTTAGAGAAAATGCAACAAATAGCCATAAAAGCAGAAGCCAACTTAGTAGAAAAAAGAGCTAGGACTAGATCAGAAAGAAAAGTCACATATAGAGATGAGGTCTCCACTTCATCTCCTTCCCTAGATCCTAGAATAGATGACTTAGTCAAGACCATGGCCAAAATGTGGGAAAAGATAAATGAAAAGGCCCTGTTAGGGACAATCAGCCAAACCCTCCTATCAGAAATCGGAACCAAAATTTTAGGAGGGAGCAGCCTCAAAACAGACCCAGGGAAAATGACCAACAAATTAGGCCACCATTCAATGAAAATTATGTGGAAGGAGATGATAGGGATACAGAACCCATTGATGAAAGTCATTTGAACCTCATAGGGTCTGATAATGAGAGTGAGGTGTATCTCACGGAAGAAGAACAATCATTCTTCTCTCCAAATCAAGACGAAACCAACTATGAAGATCCCGACGATCCTGCCATAGACTTCCAGAATGCCATAATAGAAGCTCACAGGCAGTATGACCTTAGAAGCAGGAAAAATCAAGATAACTCCAAGAAAAGTAGCTCGGACACTGCTAAAACCACTGATACCATCCTTAAGAAAGCAGTCAACAGCAAAAAAATCATAGTTGGGAAAAATGAACAAAACAAGGATAGAATTACCCAAACTAACCCTGATTCAGATACTCCCAGTACTTCCACAAAGATTTCTGAAGTGGCTGTGGCGAACAAAATCCCGAAACAGACCCAGCAAACTCAGAACATAGAGAAGGTCATGGTTGAAAAAGCTGAAACAAACATGTCCAAACTTCAACTGCCTTTTAGCTTTGAGGGCGAGATCGCCAAGATTAAGATCACCATGCCTCTTACCGAGCAAATCACCCAAAACTCTTACAAGTCCCAAGTGTTGAAAGTCCTAAATATGGGAAGTGATGCCAACACCCTTAATCTAGCTGATGACACCCCTGAAGTGTTGTTTGGTCCGAAAGTAGAAGGAAAATTCCAAGAGGGAGCTACTCTTCCCTTTTACATCAGTTTAAATATCCATGACCAAATCCTTCACAATGCCATGCTAGACTCCGGCACCTTGCATAATCTTATGTCGAAGGTTGTAATGGAAAGACTAGGCCTGGAAATCACAAGACCATACAAAGACTTGTATTCATTCGATTCAAGTAGAGTCAAATGCCTAGGTTTGATCAAAGACCTTTGTTTTAGTCTGACCCAAATACCTGCGAAACATCTAATCATGGACATAGTAGTGGCAGACATTCCCCCCAAGTACGGAATGCTTCTATCCAGATCTTGGGGAGCCAAGCTCCAAGGAAACATTCAACTGGATATGTCTTTCGCCACCATTCCTATGTTTGACCAAACAAGAATACTCTATCGAGAGTCACACATGAAATACATGATTAGTAGCCAAGAGAGACCAGATAATATTCCAATGTATTTCGTGCATTCCGACCTGAACTCTTTTATTCTCTATACTGACGAGGACATTGAAGAACAATCAGAAGAAACTGAGGCAAACTTAGACCCACCACATCAACTGCCCCTAGTTCTCTATGATGAAATAGATACTCAAAACTACCATGATCATAGGCAGCTGTGTCTTGAGGAAAGTAGGTATGTTCCTTCTGAAATAAGAATTGAGCAAGAAGCACAAACCCTCATGTACTATCAAGCGAATTGCTCAAACCTCGGTCAAACATCAGCAGTGACCTTCGGAAACTTTTTTAGGGTAAAGGCATTAGAAGACTTACACATCACAAACCTGTTTGGAACTCAGGACCAGGGAAGTTTAATGTTTCTACCATACCTCAAAGACTTACCACCACATGAAGACTTACCACCACATGACTCTTCCACTGCAAATGAAACTTTGACCGTAGCCATAACAACTCAAAATCCAGAAAAAATGCCTGATAAACTTCTTATGAGCAGAGATGATAGCTGCAATCCAAATGTACCCGAGTTACTTGAATTGGATCATATTCTGTCTTTTCACCAAAAACTTAGAAATGCTAGAATTAGCAATCTCATATAGAGTACCATTTCATACCGGGAAAACAGGGGAAAACACTGTGCCACTACTATTCCTTTAAGAAAAAACTTCGACGAGAGAAAATATAACAATATGAACCAATCAGGAATAATCAGAGATAAAATAACTGGTCATAGGGTCTATTTAAATTTTAGAAAAACTAATGCACATCCCTATAACAGAGATTTTGTCCTTTCTACCCAAGATCATTGTATACCGATGAAATGTGCTTTTAATCATATGTTTTTACAAGATGATGTTTCAGGTTATAGTCAAAAGATTCCCTTGCAAAGTGGACAACTTAAAGACTTTTTTTTTTTCAGTATGCTGGAGGTAGTCCTAGTTTCAGACTCAGAATTTCAAAGTCACCTGATATCAAAAATATGCTCATGAAAGCCATGTTTCCAGTCCTGAATTTCTGCATTTTTTCATACCTTGACGATGTCATTATTTATTTCAAAAATGACCAAGAGTATATGCATTACTTAAGGAAGATGTAAAGTAAAGAAAGGAGTGGAAATCAGATATACAAAGAAGTACAACGGGAAGATACTGGTTTGTTCAGGGATTCTTGCATGAATCCCTATGTCATGTTAGAAAGAGAAAACTTTCCAAAATTCTCTTTTCAGGAGTTGAGTGGGCCGAGAGTGATAGGAGATCCTTACGAGGATGAGATGCTTAAATTTCGCCATTTCCAAGATTTTTGAGTTTGAAACACTTTCATTCATTGTATATACCACTGTTTGAAAAATAGATAAACGAAAAAGTCAAAAACAGTAAAAGATAGAAAAGAGGGCGGTTGAAAAATAGGAAAAAGGCCCCATGTTCCAAAAAATAGTCCTTCGGAAAGCGCGCAAGTCTAAATGCCGCTACTTGTACTCAAATGCCTTGTTCAGCTATCTAGCCTAATCATAGCTGAACATGTTTAAATTTAATTGTTGATAAGTTAGTGAGTGAAAAAGATTGTCAACATTGTGTAAGATTGACTTATCAAAGAGAGTAGATTAGGAAAAGATATTGGTTCCACATGCCCAAAACAGAACCAAAGAGGGAAGCAGGGATGGAAAACACATTGTACATCTTAGCCCCGTTTTTCTAGATTTCCATTTTATGCAAAATAATATTTGTGTGCAACTTGTCTTTTATGCCGCAAATGCATGACAAATCAGACTGTCTAATCCTGATTTGATCATCTTTTAAATTTCGTGTTTTAGATTAGAGAACAAAATCCTGTCAAACAGCTTAATCTTGACAGTTGATCTAGCATAGGTAGAGTAATGAAGGAGTTCATCAGTTTAATCTGGACTCCCGACAGATATAAGTGTAGAAATAGATAGGTTCATTTTACAAAAATAAAAATATGTTGTCAAAAGGCTGCTAGTTCAAATGCGCCAAAAAAGAAGAAAAAATGTTAGGAAAGATAGTGGGGTAGGTAGAAATATCATTGATACTAATCATGTTGTCACTTTTCAGAAATAGTATCAAAGAAGAATGAAATTTTGCGCCAATGGGTAAGGCACTGGTCTTCATAAGCCAGAGATCTGAAATTCTGGACACCTCCTGAAAAGGAGCTGCCCTCCCCAAATGGAGCCACTATTAGTCATCAGTATTTTTCACTGTTAGTGATGACTAGTTCTCACAGCCAAGTTTTCTAGCAGCTGATCCAAAAATTTGTAATATTTGCTAGCTGGGAAAACACCCATAAAAAAATTTTCGCCCTCCTACTTTTCAGTCCGCCCATGACGAGATGAAACCTCATTATCAAATCCTACCTTGCCTCAGCCATACTAGTCTGCCCATCAGCTCTAAAGAGACAATCCAAATCTATTCAAACAGTCTCCCCTAAGTTAGGAAGTGGCGCTTTAAGACATTTCACCCTTGGCAAACTTTCCAAGAGCCAACAACCTCCATCTTCAATAGACCAGTCATAACAGACCTCCCACTCTGCTAATAAAGTTGGTCACAGCCCTAAGTCGCGCCACTAATACACCCTCAAGTCTCAGCAATACATAGACCATAATCTCAAGCTGATTTTAGGTGTTTTACAGTGTTTGATGGATTTTACAAGGACAAGAAACATATCAGCATCTCAGAAGACAATTGCTTGGCTCCACATGAGAAGACAGATGCTTCTCAATGTGATCCTTAGCCTGAGATGCATCTACAGGGCAAAGAGTTATTCATCAAACTCTTGCGATCTCATTCACAACCTGAAAGGACAGCAGAAGAAAAAATAACACTGTCAAAGGACTGATGATACGTAATGGCTAAGAACCTCCTTCATCTATAAGCATAGGGTTTAAAAGCGCCTCCTTCATCTATAAGCAGAGGGCGATGGCCAAAATCTGACTTCAAGAGTTGCAACTGACTGTAAGGCATGTTTGTTTTTAATAAACAGTAGCACATTGACTAAGGTTTTCTAAAGTACAGTGATGATTGAAGGTAGAGGTGAAAGCAGTAATGTATTAAATATTTGTTCGCCTACCATCTTGTAAGAGAAACCTTTGTCGATATGTTCATCAGGCAGCCTTCCTATGGCTGAGACAGAAGGTTGACAAAACATCAGATATTTCGCCAAGTGAAAGGCATCCTTCATTCCTAAGCAGATGGCCATGGCATTGATTTATTTCAAAGATCTTATTGATCAAAGATGAGTGGTAAGAGACCAAGAAGGCAAGCATGGGTACCACTGCAATCCAAAGGGTTTTATCTTATCTCTTAACAGGGTTTCTTTCAAAATATAGTCTGCAGCTCAAACAAAACAAGATTGAAGAGTGGTTGGTAAGAGGAGTCATTTCACAGACAAAGGACATGATAAAGATTATGTTTCAAAGGACTTTGATCCTCCTGCTCATAAGAGAATGCCTTCAAAAAGCTCATCACAGTGGACAAAAAGGCAAAGTACATTTGGTTTTCCAAAGAAAGTCTGTTCCTATAAAAAAGGACCCAAGACACCATGCTAGTATTTTTTGAGCAGAGGAAAGATTGTAGATAAAGCGCCCTTCTTAGACAAAGGATGATAAAACATAGGTGGATGCAACTGAATTTTTGCACCTATAAGTCAAGATTAGTTTCACAGTGGGCATCATCAACTCCAAAGCATTAAGAGCAAAGTGTTAGTTTATATTGCAAAAAGGGAAAAATACCTCTGTCAAAATGTCAAAGAAAACCCCCTCCAACATAAAATATCCTCTATGGATGTCCTCTTTTCATACAAAGCACCAGAAGTATAAAAGGGTTATTGAGGTGATAGTTCATTTTTTTCCCCAGCAAAAGGCACTGCAAGTAAGTATACAAGTTCATCAAGTACAAAAAGAACTTTGGCATAGTTTTTCAGGTTCTAGAAATCATTGAAGGCAAAATCTACATGCCACTGCTGCAAAAGGAGACCTTTTTTCCCTCTAAGTGAGAGACAGTCAAAGTTTCAAAAGACATATTTCTCCAAAAGGTTATGTCATTTCGAGAAGGGAAAATAGGCTTAGAAAGAGGTGATCATTGCCTTTGTGTTTTGTTTGAAACAAAATAAATTTAGTTTCATTTTCAAAAAATAAGGTTTCAAATGTGGATTTAAAAACAAACGTTTTTTTTTCAAAAACTTTTGAAAAACCCTCTCAAATAAAACATCAAAGGGACCGTTGGTTTTTCCACTTTAACAAAGGTCAAAGAACTGTTGTCATTCCATTTTTGAAATCCCTCAAGCACGAGCAAAACATTCCTTTGAAGTTCTCGAGACCAGAGAAAGGATTTTCAAGCAAAAAACAGAGTTTTCGAAGGTCAACAATTGCGCGGTGCGCCTGTACAAGCGCGCAGCGTGTTTAAGCACAAAGTTTGCATAGGAATGAATGGTGGTGCGGCGCGCCTGTGGGCGTTGGTCCTGTTGGCCCGAAAGTGACCCGACACACTCTCCTACACGGCGTTTTCACCTTTAAAAGTGTCGTGCTTGTTTTGCAACATCTGAACGCCTCCAGCAAGCGGCAAAGCCACTCCTTTCCTCCAGCAAGACAAGACCATCGATCTTAAAGGTATTTATGTGCCTCCATGACCTTTTACAAGACTGTTGAGTAGAGTGGAAGGGTATAAAATCACAGTTTGCTTTGGTGTTTTTATTTTAAAAGAAAAAACAAGGTTGACTGTGGTTATGCTGGCTAAGAGTGAAACATTAAAAACTATTGAGATTTCATTAAAAGGCTTTTGTAACTACCCTTAGAACTGTGATGAAAGTAAGGAGAGACAAGGGTTATAAACATAATAAGGGGAGTTGAAATAATAGGTCATTTTGCAAAGACAGTGGTCATTATATAAGCATTTCTTGACCCTCTAAACTCTCCTCCTTGTGATTAAAAAGATAAAAGGCAGTGTTTGGTTTTCATTCTCATAGAGCAGAGTCAGTAAGGCCACCATTGCATTTGGAGGTGTCTTTTGTCAAAACTGTGTGCAAAGAGAAGTAAAGTAAAGAGGGAAAATATTTTGTCTGAAAGGAAGTTTGTTGGTGTTTGACTGCTGCAAAACCTTTGCTACCACATAAAAAACATGTTAAGATCCATCACCCTGTCCTATAAGCAGCGATTGTTGACTGAATATACACCTTGTTTGACTGAGAAATAGTGTTGAATATATGTGTTGAAAAGGGCCAAGCAAAGGGAGGAAGAACATGAGCATGAAGAAAGATGAGGAACAATAGGAAGAACATGGAGGGCAGCAAGATGATAGTGAGGAAGAAGACCAAATTAGAAGTAAAATGGCCTAGAACCATATGGCTTAAAAGAGCCCTTGAAAAGCAAAAGGAAGAAGAGCAAGCCTTTTTCAATCCACTCCCCTCACCGCACTACTTGAGCAAGAGATTGAAAACAATAAGGAGGCATGGCTTGAAAGAGCCAATGAGCATTTGGAGAGGAAGCTTGAAAGGCAAACAAAGATTTAGAGGTACAAAGGAGGATGACAAAGCATTACCAAACGCTAACCGCTTTGCCCTACACAGTCAAGGTCGCCCAAGAAAAACTAAAGGAGGCTAAAGAGAAGCGCCCGCGCGGAAAGTGAAGAAAGACACTTCAAGACTTCACATTTTGGTTTCAATTTCAGAGCATGTTGCTGAGGACCCTTGAGGGCCATGCACACCAATTTTGGGCACATTTTGACAATTTTTGGTTTTTGGGCATTTTTGAGTTTTTGGTCAAAACTCATGAAATTCGCCATTTCATTTTGGGAATCCGTCAAGAGAGGAGGATGGTATCATTGGATGCCATAATTTCATGAGCACACCCTCATCAATTTTCAGGACATTTGGAGATCATTTTCTTCCCCGAAATGGTGAAAAAGGCTCGCTTTTTGCACACTCTGCCCGGTCTATCAACAGACTGTAATTTTTTGGTTTTTTTACACACAGGTGCAGTTTTGGAGGACTTCCAGGCATTAGATTGGGAAAATTTCAGTTTTTCTGGAAATTGGAAATTCATAGCTTTCCTACGAGCTATCATGAGCCTCTTTTTGACACCGGGAAGGCTGCCAAATGTTTCCAGCAAGTCAGGGGACCTTTTGCTGATGTAAATTTGAAATATTTCTGTAATTTTTGAACCTCTAAAATCTACTTTTTCCAAATGTGCATTTAGCTATTTTTGCACATGAAAAATGATGCAAAGTCAATTTAATTCCCTTTTTTAGCATTTTTTAGATATTTTATGGGATATTTTGTGCCTTGGGCTTTGCAAAGCCTCAAGAACAAGTTTAGATATTTTGATTAGGCCAATAGGATGGCAAGTTGAACCATGAGGTTTTCTTCACTTGAGCCTATATATTCCAAAGGTTTTCATTGTAAACAAGGCTGAACTTGAGAAGAGAAGCAATATATGGTCATATAAGCTTTGGAAGAAATACTTGTCTTATGCTTTTGGATTGCCTCTTGGATGCTCTTGGATGAATGAAGAAGGATTGTTGTTGGATTCCATGACTCGGTAGAATGGTATAGTGTCTCTTGCTTTGTTGTTGTCTTCTAGTTTTCATTCATGAATACATGTTTCTTGCTTGCTATAGATCAGTAGAGAACAAATTTGAGATATGCCCTTGGAGGCACCTCAAATTTCTTGTTTCTTCATAGCTTTCATGTTTTCCTCTTCCTTAGTTACATTAAAGAATTCTTAACTGCTCTTTAATAACTTGAGGATATTGTTGCTTGTTTCATTCATAGTTCTATACATGCTAAGTATGACTTACGGTACGCCCTGCTTACCTATGGCTAGCTATAGTTCCATCCATGAAATTTCTCTTTGACCGATTAGATTATCATCTTGTTGAACCAAGGAGGCCTAGTTTCGATCTAGCCCTTTGCCTAAAACTATGCAAATCTTGTTGCTAAAAGTGCCCAATAACTTGAAGTACTGTGTTTAGGCATTCCGGCATAGTGTTTTGAGTTGTTTTTCTTCCTTAAGTGTTTTCCCCAAAGTCTGATAGCCATTTCCCAAAGTCAGAGGGTCTTATACTTCTATGCATGGCTTGAATGTTTATTGCTATGTATTGATTAGCTTGTAGTTACACTTTTCATGATTAATGGTTTGCCCTACCATGTTTATGTTATCTATTGAACTAGTTATGCTTGAAACTCTTTGTTGTTCACAAACTTGATGTCCATTTACTCCATTTTGCCCAAAGATCCTTTCTACCTTGAAATCAAATCGGCCCTTCAACAGCCTTGTATCACCGTCTTATAGCTTTCTTGACCTTTTCGACCCCATAGCCCAGTTGATCTGACATTTTTTTACCTATCTTATATCTTTGATCAGTTTCATCCCTCACAACTTAAAAAACCAAAACCAAAAAACATACTCCATAACTATCCTAAAATCAGAACACGATAAACAAACACATAGATATCCCTTACACATATAGAGAGAGCCCTCTCTGAGTCCAGGAAGGCTAGGTCCTTGGGCTCCAAAGCTTGGTTTGATGTTACACTGTCATTTGGCTTGCCAATCAGCCAAATCACGGGAACCTAACATAATGGCGATCACGGTGGGACTTTGAGTTAGTGACAATCTAAGGACACCTTAGAACTCTAGAAGTCCCTTATTTTTAAGAATACTGTTTGATTGACTTATCCCACCGCTCTCTAACATAATGGCGATCATGGTGGGACTTTGAGTCAAAACATCCTAGGTATCCCTTAGGAACTCTCAAAATCTCAGTCAAACTTAGAAGAGTAGAATCTGGTTGTCTCACCATCCTAGCAAAATGATGAGTCAGTTATAGGAAACTCTTCCAAACCTCAGGACTACATAAAACTCAAAAAACCCCAAAAAACTCCTTTAGATTGGTTTTTGTCAGTATTGGTGGTTGACCATACACACATACCTCAAAACAACTAGAAATCCACCTGGCGACTCCACTAGCCTCCAGTAGGCCTTACTATTTTACCGAACTCTAGGTTACTATCCGATCAACCTATCCCATCGCTCACTAACATAGCGGGAGATGGTAGGACACTGAGTACATAACAGTCTAGCAAACTCTTATAGACTTTTTAGTCCTTTAGATACTTAAACAAGCAGGCAGTCCATAAGATCATTTAGAGTAAACTCTTTTTGTTATCACCACCCTAGAAAAGTGTCGAAACAAGTTTAGAATACTTTAGACAAACCATAGGCTGCACATAAGAAACTCAGAAAATTCTTAAAAACATTTCCAGATTAGTTACTGGTGGTGGATCATAGCTTTATCTTCACAAAACAACCAAGTTCCACCTGGCGACTCCACTAGTCCATCCCTTTTATTTTTGACCATCCTTCACCTTAGTAGAACTTTAGAGAGGCCATCCATCCAAAACATTCACCAAGATCACCCTCTCTAAACTTTAGACTCGAAATCTGGCTTCACGAAGAATCTATACCCGATCTCATCTAGACCCAAATCCCCCTATCATAGTAGATGACCTAGAGAAGATTCTGTGGCAAGTTTATGAAACTGACAATCTAGCTACCGATAGGTCCATCCGTAAAACAAGATCAGTACCTGAACATCTTACTACCTTTCGAGATTCCTCTTTTGGTTTAGAATCAGCAAGAACTCTTTTCAGAAGCAAGTCACATAGTAAGATAAACTCTGACGATCTTGAACCCCTAGACCCACCACAAAGTCCTAATAGAGAAGCCTCACCTTCCACACCCCCCGACTTTCAGCTTCTCCATCACTTTGGCTCATACCATCCCAGATCTGCTCAAAACCAGGTCATTAGTCCAAGTACATCCGCCACACCTATCCGAACCACTATTGTTCAAAACACCGCAGCTCATCCCACAAGCCCTCATCTTGTACATCATCCATTAGCTCCCGTCATGGCAGCCTGGTACGCACCTTTGGTGTTGCCACTACCTTTGGCTCCTCTCCCAAATAAATATCAAGACAAAATCCCACACTTTACCGGAGAAGATACTGCCACAGCTCAACAACATATAAGTAGGATTAGCGATGCTTTTGAATACCTGGAAGTACAAGACGAGACCGTCAGAATGAGAATATTCGCCCAAAGCCTGGGTGGGGAACCCAAAACATGGTTCAAAAGCTTGCCTCCAAACAACATCCACAACATCCCAGAACTATGTCAAGTCTTCAGAAATAGGTGGGAAGTCCGAAAGAACCCTATTCAAATCCTGTCAGAATATAACAACCTAAAACGGGAAAATGGGGAAAGTGTCCAGGCTTACTGCACTAGGTTCAACAGTGTGTATAATTCCCTCCCACCTCACTTCAAACCCTCACTTGGTTTAGCCTTAGCAAAATTCCCCGAGGGTTTTGATCCAGACATGACATATCATCTGAGAGACAAGGATCCCCCTACCTTAGAGGAAATGCAACAAATAGCCATAAAAGCAGAAGCCAACTTAGCAGAAAAAAGAGCTAGGACTAGATCAGAAAGAAAAGTCACATATAGAGATGAGGTCTCCACTTCATCTCCTTCCCTAGATCCTAGAATAGATGACTTAGTCAAGACCATGGCCAAAATGTGGGAAAGGATAAATGAAAAGGCCCCTGTTAGGGACAATTAGCCAAACCCTCCAATAAAAAATCGGAACCAAAATTTTAGGAGGGAGCAGCCTCAAAACAGACCAAGGGAAAATGACCAACAAATTAGGCCACCATTCAATAAAAATTATGTGGAAGAAGATGATAGGGATACATAACCCATTGATGAAAGTCATTTGAACCTCATAGGGTCTGATAATGAGAGTGAGGTGTATCTCACGGAAGAAGAACAATCATTCTTCTCTCCAAATCAGGACGAAACCAACTATGAAGATCCCGACGATCCTGCCATAGACTTCCAGAATGCCATAATAGAAGCTCAAAGGTAGTATGACCTTAGAAGCAGGAAAAATCAAGATAACTCCAAGAAAAGTAGCTCGGACACTGCTAAAACCACTGATACCATCCTTAAGAAAGCAGTCAACAACAACAAAATCATAGTTGGGAAAAATGAACAAAACAAGGATAGAATTACCCAAACCAGCCCTGATTTAGATACTCCTAGTACTTCCACAAAGATTCCCGAAGTGGCTGTGGCAAACAAAATCCCGAAACAGACCCAACAAACTCAGAACATAGAGAAGGTCATGGTTGAAAAAGCTGAAACAAACATGTCCAAACTTCAGCTGCCTTTTAGCTTTGAGGGCGAGATCGCCAAGATTAAGATCACCATGCCTCTTACTGAGCTGATCACCCAAAACTCTTACAAGTCCCAAGTGTTGAAAGTCCTAAATATGGGAAGTGATGCCAACACCCTTAATCTAGCTGATGACACCCCTGAAGTGTTGTTTGGTCCGAAAGTAGAAGGAAAATTCCAAGAGGGAGCTACTCTTCCCTTTTACACCAGTTTAAATATCCACGACCAAATCCTTCACAATGCCATGCTAGACTCCGGCGCCTCGCATAATCTTATGCCGAAGGTTGTAATGGAAAGACTAGGTCTGGAAATCACAAGACCATACAAAGACTTGTATTCATTCGATTCAAGTAGAGTCAAATGCCTAGGTTTGATCAAAGACCTTTGTTTTAGTCTGGCCCAAATACCTGCGAAACATCTAATCATGGACATAGTAGTGGCAGACATTCCCCCCAAGTACGGAATGCTTCTATCCAGATCTTGGGGAGCCAAGCTCCAAGGGAAAATTCAACTGGATATGTCTTTCGCCACCATTCCTGTGTTTGACCAAACAAGAATACTCTATCGAGAGTCACACATGAAATACATGATTAGTAGCCAAGAGAGACCAGATAATATTACAATGTATTATGTGCATTCCGACCTGGACTCTTTTATTCTCTATACTGATGAGGACATTGAAGAACAATCAAAAGAAACTGAGGCAAACTTAGACCCACCACATCAGCTGCCCCTAGTTCTCTATGATGAACTAGATACTCAAAAATACCATGATCATAGGCAGCTGTGTCTTGAGGAAAGTAGGTATGTTCCTTCTGAAATAGGAATTAAGCAAGAAGCACAAACCCTCATGTACTATCAAGCGAATTGCTCAAACCTCAGTCAAACATTAGCAGTGACCTTCGGAAATTTTTTTAGGGTAAAGGCATTAGAAGACTTACACATCAAAAACCTGTTTGGAACTCAGGAACAGGGAAGTTTAATGTTTCTACCATACCTCAAAGACTTACCACCACATGACTCTTCCACTGCAAATGAAACTTTGACCGTAGCCATAACAACTCAAAATCCAGAAAAAATGCCTGATAAAATTCTTATGAGCAGAGATGACAGCTGTAGTCCAAACATACCTGAGTTACTTGAATTGGCTCATATTCTGTCTTTTCACCAAAAACTTAGAAATGCTAGAATTAGCAATCTCATGCTGAATACCATTTCACAGAGGGGAAAAAGAGGAAAACACTATGCCACTAACATTCCTTCAAGAAACAACTTCGAGAAAATGAAATTTAACAATTTGAAACCATCAGTAATAATCAGAGATAAAATAACTGGTCATAGGGTTTGTTTCGATTTTAGAAAAACTAATGCACATCCCTATAACAAAAATTTTGTCCTTTCTACCCAAGATCATTATATACCAATAAAAAGTGCTTTTAATCATATGTTTTTTCAAAATGATGTTTCAGGTTATAGTCAAAAGATTCCCTTGCAAAGTAGACAGCTTAAAGATTTTTTTCAGTATGCTGGAGGTAGTTCTAGTTTCAGACTCAGAATTGCAAAACCACCTGATATCAAAAATATGCTCATGAAAGCCATGTTTCCAGTCCTGAATTTCTGCATTTTTGCATACCTTGACGATGTCATTATTTATTTCAAAAATGACCAAGAGTATATGCATTACTTAAGGAAGATGTACAGTAAAGAAAGGAGTGGAAATCAGATATACAAAGATGTACAACGGGAAGATACTGGTTTGTTCAGGGATTCTTGCATGAATCCCTATGTCATGTTAGAAAGAGAAAACTTTCCAAATTTCTCTTTTCAGGAGTTGAGTGGGCCGAGAGTGATAGGAGATCCTTACAAGGATAAGATGCTTAAATTTCGCCATTTCCAAGATTTTTGAGTTTGAAACACTTTCATTCATTGTATATACCACTGTTTGAAAAATATATAAACAGAAAAGTAAAAAACAATAAAAGATAGAAAAGAGGGCAGTTGAAAAATAGGAAAAAGGCCCCATGTTCCAAAAAAATAGTCCTTCGGAAAGCGCGCAAGTCTAAATGCCGCTAGTTGTACTCAAATGTCTTGTTCAACTATCTAGCCTAATCATGGATGAACATGTTTAAATTTAATTGCTGATAAGTTAGTGAGTGAAAAAGATGGTCAACATTGTGTAAGATTGACTTATCAAAGAGAGTAGATTAGGAAAAGATACTGGTTCCACACGCCCAAAACAGAACCAAAGAGGGAAGCAGGGATGGAAAACACATTGTACATCTTAGCCCCATTTTTCTAGATTTCCATTTTATGCAAAATAATATTTGTGTGCAGCTTGTCTTTTATGCCGCAAATGCATGAAAAATCAGACTGTCTAATCCTGATTTGATCATCTTTTAAATTTCGTGTTTTAGATTAGAGAACAAAATCCTGTCAAACAGCTTAATCTTGACAGTTGATCTAGCATAGGTAGAGTAATGAAGGAGTTCATCAGTTTAATCTGAACTCCCGGCAGATATAAGTGTAGAAATAGATAGGTTCATTTTACAAAAATAAAAATATGTTGTCAAAAGGCTGCTAGTTCAAATGCGCCAAAAAAGAAGAAAAAATGTTAGGAAAGATAGTGGGGTAGGTAGAAATATCATTGATGCTAATCATGTTGTCACTTTTCAGAAATAGTATCAAAGAAGAATGAAATTTTGCGCCAATGGGTAAGGCACTGGTCTTCATAAGCTAGAGATCTGAAATTCTAGACACCTCCTGAAAAGGAGCTACCCTCCCCAAATGGAGCCACTATTAGTCATCATTATTTTTCACTTGTTAGTGATGACTAGTTCTCACAGCCAATTTTTCTAGCAACTAATCCAAAAATTTGTCATATTTTCCAGCTGGGAAAACACCCATAAATTTTTTTTCGCCCTCCTACTTTTCAGTCCGCCCATGACGAGATGAAACCTCATTATCAAATCCTACCTTGCCTCAGCCATACTAGTCTGCCCATCAGCTCTAAAGAGACAATCCAAATCTATTCAAACAGTCTCCCCTAAGTTAGGAAGTGGCGCTTTAAGACATTTCACCCTTGGCAAACTATCCAAGAGCCAACAACCTCCATCTGCTATAGACCAGTCATAACAGACCTCCCACTCTGCTAATAAAGTTGGTCACAGCCCTAAGTCATGCCACTAATACACCCTTAAGTCTCAGCAATACATAGACCATAATCTCAAGCTGATTTTAGGTGTTTTACAGTGTTTGATGGATTTTACAAGGACAAGAAACATATCAGCAGCTCAGAAGAAAATTTCCTGGCTCCACATGAGAAGACAGCTGCTTCTCAATGTGATCCTTAGCCTGAGATGCATCTACAGGGCGAAGAGTTATTCATCAAACTCTTGTGACCTCATTCACTACCTGAAAGGACAGCAGAAGAAAAAAAAACACTGTCAAAGGACTGATGATACGTAATGGATAAGAACCTCCTTCATCTATAAGCAGAGGGTTTAAAAGCGCCTCCTTCATCTATAAGCAGAGGGCGATGGCCAAAATCTGACTTCAAGAGTTGCAACTGACTGTAAGGCATGTTTGTTTTTAATAAGCAGTAGCACATTGACTAAGGTTTTCTGGAGTACAGTGATGATTGAAGGCAGAGGTGAAAGCAGTAATTTTTAAATGTTTGTTCGCCTGCCATCCTGTAAGAGAAACCTTTGTCGATATGTTCATCAGGCAGCCTTCATATGGCTGAGACAGAAGGTTGACAAAACATCATATATTTAGCCAAGTAAAAGGCCTCCTTCATTCCTAAGCAGATGGCCATGCCATTGATTTATTTGAAAGATCTTATAGATCAAAGATGAGTGGTAAGAGACCAAGAAGGCAAGCAGGGGTACCACAGCAATCCAAAGGGTTTTATCTTATCTCTTAACAGGGTTTCTTTCAAAAGATAGTCTGCAGCTCAAACAAAATGAGATTGAAGAGTGGTTGTTAAGAGGAGTCATTTCACAGACAAAGGACATGATAAATATTATGTTTCAAAGGACTTCGATCCTCCTGCTCATAAGAGAATGCCTTCAAAAATCTCATCACAGTCGACAAAAAGGAAAAGTACATTTGGTTTTCCAAAGAAAGTCTATTCCTATAACAAAGGACCCAAGACACCATGCTGGTATTTTTTGAGCAGAGGAAAGATTGTAGATAAAGCGCCCTTCTTAGACAGAGGATGATAAAACATAGGTGGATGCAACTGCATTTTTGCACCTATAAGTCAATATTAGTTTCACAGTGGGCATCATCAACTCCAAAGCATTAAGAGCAAAGTGTTAGTTTATATTGCAAAAAGGGAAAAAGACCTCTGTCAAAATGTCAAAGAAAACCCCCTGCAACATAAAATATCCTCTATGGATGTCCTCTTTTCATACAAAGCACCAGAAGTATAAAAGGAGTATTGAGGTGACAGTTCAGTTTTTTCCCCAGCAAAAGGCACTGCAAGTAAGTATACAGGTTCATCAAGTACAAAAAGAACTTTGGCATAGTTTTTCAGGTTCTAGAAATCATTGAAGGCAAAATCTACATGCCACTGCTGCAAAAGGAGACCTTTTTTCCCTCTAAGTGAGAGACAGTCAAAGTTTCAAAAGACATATTTCTCCAAAAGGTTATGTCATTTCGAGAAGGGAAAATAGGCTTAGAAAGAGGTGATCATTGCCTTTGTGTTTTGTTTGAAACAAAATAAATTTAGTTTCATTTTCAAAAAATAAGGTTTCAAATGTGGATTTAAAAACAAACGTTTTTTTTTCAAAAACTTTTGAAAAACCCTCTCAAATAAAACATCAAAGGGACCGTTGGTTTTTCCACTTTAACAAAGGTCAAAGAACTGTTGTCATTCCATTTTTGAAATCCCTCAAGCACGAGCAAAACATTCCTTTGAAGTTCTCGAGACCAGAGAAAGGATTTTCAAGCAAAAAACAGAGTTTTCGAAGGTCAACAAGCGCGCGGCGCGTTTAAGCACATATTTTGCATAGGAATGAATGGTGGCATGGCGTGCCTGTAGGTGCGCGTGGCGCGCCTGTGGGCGTTGGTCTTGTCGGCCCGACAGTTACCCGACACACTCTCCTGCGCGGCGTTTTCACCTTTAAAAGTGTCGCGCTTGTTTTGCAACATCTGAACGCCTCCAGCAAGCGGCAAAGCCACTCCTTTCCTCCAGCAAGATAAGACCATCGATCTTAAAGGTATTTATGTGCCTCCATGACCTTTGCCAAGACTGTTGTGTAGAGTGAAAGGGTATAAAATCACGGTGGAAATCACAGTTTGTTTTGATTTTTTTATTTTAAAATAAAAAACAAGGTTGACTGTGGTTATGCTGGCTAAGAGTGAAACATTAAAAATTGTTGAGATTTCATTAAAAGGCTTTTTGTAACTACCCTCAGAACTATGATGAAAGCAAGGAGAGACAAGGGCTATAAACATAATAAGGGGAGTTGAAATAGTAGGTTAGTTTGCAAAGACAGTGGTCATTATATAAGCATTTCTTGACCCTCTAAACTCTCTTCCTTAACGATTAAAGATAAAGCGTTGTTTGGTTTTCATTCATAAATGATCAGTAAGGCCTGCCCATTGATTGTCTTTTTTGTCAAGCGTATTGTAAAGAAGCGATAAAGTAAAGAGGCAAATATTTTGTTTGAAAAGGTTTATTTAATTGTTTGTTCGCGCAAAACCTTTTCTGCTACACATCAAAAACATGTTAAAGATCCATCTTTGTCCTATAAGTAGTGATTGTTGACTAATATACACAACATTTTAGTAGAAAATTAGTGTTGAATATGTTTGTGAGAAAGTGGCCGGCAAAGGAGGAAGAACATGAGCATGAAAAAGATGAGGAACGACGGGGAAGAAAGTGATGGAGAGACGTGACATGATAGAGAGGAGAAGAAGAGAACCGATCCAGAAGCTGAAAAATGCCTAGAACCATAGGGCTTAAAAGAGCCCTTGAAAAGCAAAAGGAAGAAGAGCAAGCCTTTCTTCAATCCACTCCCGTCACTGCACTACTTGAGAAAGAGATTGAAAACAATAAGGAGGCATGGCTTGAAAGAGCCAATGAACATTTGGAGAGGAAGCTTGAAAAGCCAAACAGATATTTAGAGCTTCAAAGGAGGATGACAAAGCATTACCAAAAGCTAAAACAATTTTCCCGACGCAAGTTGAAGGCTACCCAAGAGAAGCTAAGGGAGGCAAAAGGGAAGCGCCCGGCATGAAAAGTGAAGAGAGACATATTAGGACTTCATATTTTGGCTTATACTTCATAGCATGTTGCTAAGTACCCTTGAAGGTCATGCTCACCGATTTTGGGTGCATTTTGACATGTTTTGGTTTTTTGGCATTTTTGAGTTTTTTGTCAAAACTCATGAAATTTGCCATTTCATTTTGGGGATTCGTCAAAGGAGGAGAATGGTATCATTGGATGCCATAAATTCAGGAGCACACCCTCAGCGATTTTCTAAACATTTGGAGATCATTTTCTTCCCCGAAATGGTGAAAAAGGCTCGCTTTTTGCACACTCTGCCCGGTCTATCGACAAACTGTAATTTTTTGGTTTTTTACACACAGGTGCAGTTTTGGAGGACTTCCAGGCATCAGATTGGGAAAATTTCAGTTTTTCTGGAAAGTAGACATTCATATATTTCCAACGAGCTATCATGAGCCTCATTTTGACACCGGGAAGGCTGCCAAATGTTTCCGGCAAGTTAGGGGACCTTTTGCTGATGTAAATTTGAAATATTTTTGTAATTTTTGAACCTCTAAAATCTGCTTTTTCCAAATGTGCGTTTAACTATTTTTGCACATGAAAAACGATGGAAAGTCAATTTAATTCCCTTTTTTAGCATTTTTTAGATATTTTATGGGATATTTTGTGCCTTGGGCTTTGCAAAGCCTCAAGGACAAGTTTAGATATTTTGATTAGGCCAATAGGATGGCAAGTTGAACCATGAGGTTTTCCTCACTTGAGCCTATATATTCCAAAGGTTTTCATTGTAAAAAAGGCTGAACTTGAGAAGAGAAGCAATATATGGTCATATAAGCTTTGGAAGAAATACTTGTCTTATGCTTTTGGATTGCCTCTTGGATGTTCTTGGATGAATGAAGAAGGATTGTTGATGGATTCCATGACTTGGTAGAATGGTATAGTGTCTCTTTCTATGTTTTGTCTTCTAGTTTTCATTCATGAATACATGTTTCTTGCTAGCTATAGATCAGTAGAGAACAAATTTTAGATATGCCCATGGAGGCACCTCAAATTTCATGTTTCTTCATAGCTTCTTTGTTTTCTTCTTCCTAAGTAACATTAAAGAATTCTTGATTGCTCTTTAATCATTTAGGATATTGTTTCTTATTTCATTCATAGTTCCTATGCATTGCTAAGTATGACTTACGGTACGCCCTGCTTACCTATGGCTATCCATAGCTCTATCCATGAAATTATCTCTTTGACTGATTAGATTATCATCTTGTTGAACCAAGGAGGCCTAGTTCCGATCTAGCCCTTTGCCTAAAACTATGCGAATCTTGTTGTTCAAAGTGCCCAATAACTTGAAGTACTGTGTTTAGGCATTCCGGCATAGTAAGTTAAGTTGTTTGTCTTCCTTAAGTGTTTTCCCCAAAGTCTGATAGCCATTTCCCAAAGTTAGAGGGTCTTATACTTCTATGCATGGCTTGAATGTTTGTTTCTATGTATTGATTAGTTTATAGTTACATTTTGCATGATTAATGGTTTGCCTTACCATGGTTATGTTATCTACTGAACCAGTGATGCTTGAAACTCTTTTTTGTTCACAAACTTGATGTCCATTTACTCCATTTTGCCCAAATATCCTTTCTACCTTGAAATCAAATCGGCCCTTCAACAACCTTCTATCACCGTCTTATAGCTTTCTTGACCCTTTCGAACCCATAGCCCAGTTGATCTGACATCTTCTTACCTATCTTATATCTTTGATCAGTTTCATCCCTCACAACCTAGAAAACTAAAACCAAAAAACTTACTTCATAACTAGCTAAGTAGCTAAAATCGAAAAGGAAAACCACGCCAAGCCAAACACGGATATCCTCACACATATAGAAGAGAGCCTGCGAGTCAGAAGGCTAGGTCCTTGGGCTCAAAGCTTGGTTTGATATTTACCTTGTCATTTGACACCAATCAGCCAAATCAAATTCTTGCGGTCAAGGCTATAGCGCTAAACTTACCATGTTTGCACAATTTTCATTCTACTTTGATCTGATAAAACCATATCACCGTTAGAAAAACCTCTATTCCTAGATGATTTGTCAAAATTTCTTTTTACCTTAGATTGATTTTTACAACAATTTTCAAAGGCTCTTCTCCTAGTTTCATCCAATTCTACAATTTGATCAATCCTATGTTACACAACATCCTTATCAGATGTAAAACTCTGTAGCAATTGGTAAGCTAGGAGTCTCAAATGCACGGGAAGGGTAACATCTAAGCCATACACTAGTTCAAAGGGACTCTTTCCAGTAGAACTGTTCTTTGTAATCCTATCAGCCCACAAAGCATATTTAATTTTGCTATCCCATGCTCTCTTATTATCCCCTACTATCTGCTTGATTATGGTTATCAAATTTTTATTGCTAGACTCGACTAGACCATTACCCTGAGGATAGTAGTTTGATGAATGGGATAAGACAATGCCATACTTGAAGCAGAAAGATGAGAATTCAGCAGAGCTCAAAGCCTTGGCATTATTCGTTGTAATTTTAGCAGGGACACCAAAACGAGTGATAATCCTATCTTCAAGAAAGTCCATCACTACTTTGTCGGTGGTGTGTCTTGTAGGGATGGCTTCTACCCATTTAGTAAAATAATCAGTGGCAATTAAAATCCACGAGTAGCCATTACTAGAATTTTCATTAAATTTCCCTATAAAGTCAACCCCCCATGTTGAAAGGGAGCTTCCACGACCACAGGTTGAAGAGGCAAAGAAGCTAACTTTTGCTTCCCAGTGAAAAGCTGACAAGCTTGGCAACCTCTAACATACTTGTGCACATCGGCAAAAATAGAAGGCCAAAAATAACCATCTCCCAAGATTTTATGGGTAGTAGACTTAGCAGCGTAATGTCCTCCACAAAATCCTGAATGAAACTCAGATAGAAGCTTTTTGGCCTCAGCTTCATCAACACATCTAAGTACTACCCCCTCCGGATTTCTCCAACCCAGACCATCCTTCACAATGCAATACTTAGTTGCTTTAAGCCTTAACACTTTTCTTTTATGGCCAACTAAATGGTCAGGACACGACAAATTTTGCAAGTAATAAATAATGTCTTTATACCATTCTAGTTGACTCAATCTTTGAAGTTCTGATGAAGTTAATTCTAGATCATTTTGACAAATCATTCCTAATGCTTTCTCGTTCCCCTCAGTCAAGATCTTAGCCAATCCCTGGCCTTTTACCAGCTTGGTAGGTCTAATATCTAAATCGTATTCTTGAATTTTAGAGACCCACCTAGCTCGAGTTCCTAAGCAATCAGCCTGAGTTAAAATATCCTTTACTGCAGAGTAAGGGACATACGCGATTATCCTTGAATACCCCACATAAACTCTAAATTGCTTAAGGGACTTGACTAAGGCATAAGCCTGCTTTTCCAAGGTGCTATACTTCAACTCAAAACCTTGAAGGGATCTACTCATGAAGGCAATAGGCTACTCATACCCTTCATTGTTCTTTTGCAGCAGCACTCCAGCAATAGTATCTTCAGATGCGAAAGAGAAAATCAAAAAATCCTTCGAATAATCAGGGCTCACTAGAACAAGTGCCTTACCAATAGAATCCTTAATTTCCTGAAAACCTATTCTCCCCTCTTTTCCCCAGACAAACTTAACATCTTTCTTTAAAAGGGTTTGAATGGGTTTAGCAATTTCAGCATACTTTCAGCATACTTTGGAATGAATCGCCAGAGGAAATTGATCTTTCCTAAGAAGGATTGAAGGGTTTTGATATTGTGAGGCAGAGGAATCTTTTGAATTGCCTCAACTCTCTCAAGGTCAATCTTGATTCCATCCTTCGAGATGATGTGACCAAGCAACTTCCCTTCAGTCACTCCAAAAATAGATTTTGTAGGATTTAAAGATATCCCATACTCTCTGCACTTGTCAAATATCTTCCTTAAATGGCTAATATGAGAAATTCCATTTTTAGAAAAGACAGTTAAGTCATCTTGATAACTCTCAATGAATTTCCCAATTAGACCCTTAAAGGCATAGTCCATATCCCTTTGAAAAGTTGCTCCAGCATTTGTCAATCCAAAAGGCATCCTTAAATACTCAAAAGTACCCCAGGGTGTGGTGAATGTTGTCTTCTGCCTGTCTTCCTTCTTCATAATGACTTGGTTATATCCTGAAAATCCATCTAACAAAGACATCATTCCAGATCCTGTTACCCTTTGCAACAATGTTTCCATATTGGGTAAAGGGTAATTATCCTTTTTACAAGCTAAATTAAGATTTCGAAAATCTACACATAGCTTGATTGATCCATTCTTCTTTCTCACAATAACCAAGTTTGAGCACCATGAGGAATGCCTAGTGTGAGCTATAATTCCAGCCTGAAGCATCTTTTGCAACTCCTTTTGCACCAAGGGGGCTAACTTAGGATTTATTTGCCTAAGTTTTTGCCTAAAGGGTTTGGCATTTTCATCCTTAAGCGGGATTGTATGCTCCATAACATCCTCCCTATAACCTTTTAACTCCTCATATGAAAAGGCCAAAACATCCCTATATTCTTGAAGTAAATTTATTAATTTTTTCCTTTCCTCCTCGGTGGTGCCCTTCCCTATTTTGATAATCTTTGGGTCATGAGGGGTACCAATGTTTACTTCAATAAATTCCCCTAGGTCAATTTTCTTATCCTCTTTTCTCTTTACAACATCATGTCTGTCAAACATATGTTCCATGGCTACACAATCCCTAGGAACATAATCACAACCTTCTTCCTTGTAGCCAACCTTGAAACCAGAGAATTCCTCCATATTATTTAAAAAACGAATCGCTTGGCTTTCTTCATTTAAGATTTTCCAATGCTCAACATTATCAGGAACTGATGGTCTAAAAATAACCTCCATCTTGATCTTATCATCCATCATGTTCTCTCCAAGCTGTAAGGTAGATGGAGCAACATCCAACTCATCAGCTTGTTTATTTCCTTCTCTCGGAATTTCTTGAAGATCTAATGCGTCAAAATATTCCATGTTATCCCAAACAACATTTCGATACTTCTTTAATCTATCATTCTTGCATGCAAATTGACTCTTTGTTTGAAGAATGACTAGATCAGAATCTTCCTTGATACTAAGCATCTTAATTTTCAAGTCCTTTGCCAACTCTAGACCTAACAATAACGCTTCATACTCTGCTACATTGTTAGTTGCATCAAATTCCAACCTAAAGGCAAACTTGAATATATGACCAAGGGGGGAGGTAAGGACAATTCCAGCACCCTTACCAAACCTTGAATGGGCACCATCAAAATTCATGTGCCACACCCAATCCTTCTTACTTTGCACCTCCTTCTCCAAAGTAGCAATAGAATTAGCTAAGATAGCATAGTTTCCCAATTCATCAGATTCATACGCAATTTCATTATGAAGCTCCTTGGGATTTTCCACATGAAACTTTTTCTCCAATTCCCTATCCAGCCTAACCATGATGCCCTCACTATTAGGCATGGTAGCATAACTTAGATCCATTTGCTAACTACCCCCTATATCAACTCCCCACTTTCTAGACAATAACAACCCCCATGCATCGGGCACATCAATCACCACAATATCCATGGTGATCATAATATCAGGATGAACTGCCAAGTGGACTTGAAGATCCTTTATCAAACCACAAACCTCAATAATTTTCGAATCCATAGCACAAATGTTGTGGTAAGGTCTAGAAACCCTCAGGTTTAATTGATTCATGACTTTCTTAGTCATGACACGCGATGATGCCCCAGAATCAAACATACAATTGTGCAAAAGCATTCCATTGACCAACATAGTGATGAAAAATGGTTGATGGTCTCTGTTATCTCTACACATATCACTACTTTGCAAAGTGATAGGGGCATCCTCATATCTATCTTTAGAAAAATTTGACATTTCTTTTCCATTAGGGGCATCAATGGCTTTCAACAACTTATATCTTTGGGAGGGAATTTTCATGATTTCAGTCACAGGTACCAAAATCTTTGCATTATTTATCCATCCTCCCAAATCAATATTTAACTTAGATGTAGGTGGAGTGAAAGTTTTATGGGCATTTTGATTTCTTTCCTTGTTTCTTGCCCTTTATTTATCCTTGGCTATCTCTAAAATCTGATTTGATGAAGGCTTCTCTCCATACAACTCAGTGATCCTATCCAACTCTTCAAAATTATTCACACTATAGGAGGATGGGGACTTCTGACTTATCTTTTGACTATTTTCCATAACTCCCATCCAATGATCCAAGGAAAAATGATGCTCTTTTCCAACTACATTGATTTGTTCACTTGTTCCAGCCATTTCACCATCTAAGATCCTTTTTGCATAAGGACAAGTGAGTTCATCATGTAGGTCATCACATGGTCTACAATAAGGCATTGAATCATCAACTAAGTTAGTAGACTCAAGTGGGTTTGGTGGCCTATGTTCATTAGGGGGACCCCTCTTCTGCCATCTATCATTTCCTCTATTTAGGAATCTCCCCACTTGATCCTTTCCATGGCCACCAACCGATTTTGGATATCATTCATTTGATTCGTGTGATTCGCTTCCATAGTCTTGATGAGTTGGGTTAACTCTTTAATAGGATCTTGTGTAGCCTCTTCCTTGGCCTTGCCTTTGGAATCATTCGATTTCGATGGCCCTCTAGTGTAACCAGGAATCTTAGATTTTCCTGATTGCTTTCTAGCCCTCTCGATTTTCAAGGCTTTCGTTTGAGCTATACCCAAAGTTGTAGGTTCCTTACTCCTCAACTCATAAGCGGTATCCACACCAAAAGCATCTAAATATGAACATGAGATAAATTCATCCGGAGGTTTAACAGTTGTAGGCATGCTTTTAACCAATTCATTGAATCTTTTGTTAAAATCCTCCATGGTTTCATTCTCATTCTTCTTTATGTTGCTAATGGCACTGATCGGATGACTATTCTCTCTTCTCTCTCCATACTGTCCTACAAAAGCATTAACAATTGCTTGTAAAGAATCATATGAATTAGCAGGTTGCTCAGTGAACCAATCAAGAGCATCCTCTTCTAAAAAGAGAACAAAAAGCCTCATCTTTACATCCTCATAGTTAGCAACGTTACACCACTTAAAGATGCAAACATTAAAGTTCTTCACATGTGATGCAGCGCTAATGGCACTATTACCTTGAAAAGAAGGCAACCTTTCAATAGCCTTGTCAGGGATATTGTGAGGATAGCCATTAATGTTAGTAAAGTTACAAGGAGCAAAAAGATCATTCATGATGTTAGGCTCGACTTGTCCTTGAAACAGCAAATGAATGTCAGAAATAGCCTCCTGCCCAAGACTAGCAAGAGCTCTACTATGAAAAAGTCTATTTAACCTCTCTCTAAAAACCCTTTCAGGATCAGGAGAGGGGCTAACTAGACCACTTGAATTTCTCCTAGTAGAGACTCTTGCAAAATTAGGATTGAGTGGAGTCGCCACTTGAGCAAGAATCTAAATCTAAAAATTCAAATATGCCAAAGCCAAAATTTAGTCAATTTTCCAGCTACAAGATGACTTGTCCCTGACAGTGGCGTCAAAAAATGTTATTCGTTTTCCTTGCCGCCTACACCTACCTAAGATTAAGTGGAAAGAGCCTTCAACCCCACGAGGTGTGGTTGGTGGCAAGGATCTCAGAGGAGCTGTCCTGTGATCCCGAATCATTTTCCACCTCATTTAGCATGTGTGGATATTTATTTTTCTCCATTTATTTAATTTCTGGCTTAATTAATTGTTAGATTTCCCATTAAACTTAGGAAAAGTGGGTTTTGAGGGCTCAAAACACATTTTTAACCCTTCAAAGTGTGTCATAGTAGAAAGTTGAGCGTGAGAGGTGTAATTTTGATTACTCATACCCCATACAACTTCTCTAGACAACACTTATTACAATTCAATTACAATTTTTATTGCAATTTTTGACTTGCGAGAAATCTAAAAAATTAAAAAATCACTACCTAGACCTAACCAAATTCCACGAAATTTTTTGTGTGATCTAGTATGGTAATATACATTGAATCTAGACATTAGGACTCACCCAAGGCTTCACCATCAAGCCGTACTCCGGCTTTGGGGTAAAATTGTAGGAAAAACCTCAATTAATTATTAAGTCTTGATAGGGAGATGATAATTAACCGAGTGAAAAAAACCTCCCAGAGTAATACTCACTTGTTGGCAGGGTCTTGTTGACACACTTCTACAGCATTAATAGGAAAAAGCAGCCCAACGAAGGTGTGGTTGGTGGCAAGGAACTCAGAGAAGGGGTTGTCACACTAATCCCGACTCTCTCCGTTTCAGCTATCTCCTAGGCTAGCTATGGGGGGTGATCCCTAAAGAAAAACTATGTTAAATATGTGAGGTTTCTAGGAGAATTGATTAGAAAGAATTACTTATCAAATATGACTCAATTCCAAGATGTAAACAAGCATATAAGAAATATTCAATGATGTGTTCAAAATATAGACCAGTGCTTTAAAGTAAATGACAAGTGATTGCTCAAAAATGAAATTCAAGATACAATGACAATAATCCGCAAAGCAAGTTTTAGACGAATAAACATATAAGCATCTAAACACAACATTAAAAAAATTAACATAGAGATTGCTCAAGTAACAAAGGATAATGACATTAAATATTCATGAGCTAAATAACCACCAAAGTAACAAGTACATGAGATAGAAAAATTGCGAGTAATGTTGTGATGCGAAGGTGCTCTTGGTTTATTTTATTAATAAGATTCTAAAACAATTTTCAATTTAACTCCTGTCCCCAGACTTCACCCTCGCCCGAAATCCAGGTCTCACAGTGAGAAGTCAATAGGGGTGGAGGGTCCCTAATGTCTATACAACCAACTTAAGTTGGAGGTTAATTTTTAGGGATGCAAGTCTAATTTAGTATGCAAAGTGAAATGCCTAAATGTGGGTGAAATGCTTCCAATGAGATATGTTAATGACAATGTGCTTAAGATTTGCGCTTAGCCCAATATGACATAAACTAGCAATGATGCTCCATAAAACATGTATCAACAACTCAAATGGAAATATTAAGATGGAAACTAGCTCAATGCTTTAAGATACCAACTCACACTCTTTGAAATAAAAATGATGTGATATGACAATTATTGCATGAAATCATAAGCTAATAAGTTGTTTGTGAATGGAGTGAGCTAATATAACGTACACAATTAGATTACTCAAACTAAGTTGCAAATAAATGGACTTGTAAAGGGTTTCTCCAAAGATGTGCACAAAAGTGAGATACAAAGTTTTCTAATAACCCAAGATGAGCATGAAACTTCAAAACAAGAATATAAAATTGCAACTAGATGACTTGAGATAAAAATTAATGATTAGCATGAAACCATGAAAACATTAGCTTGCCAAATGAAATGAAAGTGCTATGTTTTTTACTTAAACAAATGAAAAAATAGATTGCACAACACAAGATACAAGAAAATGGATTGGCAAGTCTGATTGCAAAATAGGAAAATGTGAGTGTTATGTGTTGAGGTTATGAGTTAACCATTCACAACTAGATTAGATTAGCAAACGAAATGATGAATGCAAGTAAATTGGTCCAATCAAATTGAAACTATCTAAAGAAAGTAACCTCTAAGATCTATTCCTATCTAAATAATTGAGTGAGATCTTGTTAAAAATCGTAATTTACTGCAAAGATTGGCAGGTCCAATTACGATAGCATCGTTTCAACCAAATTTTGGATTCTAGGATCTAGCCCTCCTGAATCCGAAGAGGGATCTCTCTAATAAGTGCAAAGATAGATTTGTCCTTGAAGTTTAGGGTAATGATATTAGGCTAGTTATGAAGGCCAAGGGTTTGTTTGTTTTTGGATGGTTGAGCATGAAAATTTACTTGAGGGGAAAGTTCTAAATGCAAAACAGTTTCAAAAGTGAGAAGTTGCAGACAATCAGAGTAAGATTTGGTCAAAAAGATAGAAAATTGCAGGTTTTAGTCCATTGGGCTATGGAGTCATAATAGGTTTTAATTGGAATAGCAAGAGGCAAGAGTGGTCCATGGGGAAAGTCATCTATGTCTAAGGATCTCTTCGAAGATTTGATTTATGGAATGGAATGATACAATAAGAAGGAGAAATAAACAGTTGCAGAACAAGAGCAGCCCAAGATCTGATAAGTACTTTTAAACTAGTCAGCCTTTGACATGAAATCAAGAAAAACATAAAATTAAACTAGGATCTGGTAAGTACTTTGAAACTAGCCAGCCTTTGATACACTTTCAATAGAAAACATCTTAAAACAGAGGGAAACTTGAAGGCAAATTTTGTATTAGAAACTAGCGGGCCGGGCTCACCACAAATCCTCTCCTAGTTCTTCTTTACTTGGTTACATTCAAGACAAATACAAAGATAACAACAGAATGGCCTAAGATCTGGTAAGTACTTTGAAACTAGCCAGCTTTTAACACATTCAAAGGGAAGCAATCAGATAGTCTGTGGGATCATTCTGGGACTAGGGCTCACCATATCTTCCTCAGTTCATCTTCACAAAACATATACTGAAAATAACATCTAAAAATAACATTCAGCTAAGACAATAAGATGAGGGAACGCCAGCATTCCTATGCTTGAACTGAATTAAATCATTCCTAGATAACACAATTTAGAAGAAAACATTCAGATAAAGGTTTTCAGTCAGAGAAGGTTACTGATGTACAGTAGGTCCTAACTCTATGCATGTTTTTATTTATAAGAGAATATGAAACACAGATGAAAACAGAAATAGAAATAACAAGTTACAATTAGAGAAACATCACCGTCAACATAGACCAGGATCCCATAACTCAGCTTGTATTGATGCTTCAAACCAGTTACAGCTTTAAGTCCAGTGCTTTAGGTTAGCAACCATCTACACATCTCAGCCTAACCTATATATCACCAGCAGAGCTCCAAGAGCCAGTGAATACTATGTACAATCAGAATTTTTTTGCTCAATTGTATATCAAAGTTCTACAACCAACCTCTCACTCATCTTTTATTGAAGTATATATAGAAGAATGAGGAGGTGAGATTTGATAAAAGATCTCAATTACAATTAATACAGAGTTAATGTCTTCTTGGCCCTTGGGGGGGTTTAATGAAGAAACTGTACAGGTGTTTCACTGTACTAATTGATTTACACTTATGAATTAAGCTCAGTGGGAGCTGAGTTGACCTTTGAGGCTATGTGTGACGCTAGGGTTACCCTGCAGATGTCTTTTGCATTAAGTTTCACTGCGGAAGTAAATTATTGGCTGCGTTGAGGCAAAATCTGATCTTCTTCAATAACTTTGGCCCCTGATTGATTACTTTTAGGAACAGTTGGCGCTATGGTAGCTGGGAGGAATCGATTTGCTTCAGATTGTGGCAGCGGAAACATTCATGCTTGCTAAAACAGTTTAGGTTTTCTGTAAACTGTGTTTTATTTGGGGATTAGGCTTTTGATAACAATCTTAGCCATAATCCCCGTGAAAAATGTCTCTAATCCTTTGTTCTGATACATTTAGGTCTTCGGCGCTGATACTCTTTGTACATGCTCGATTTTACGTATTTCTTCTTTGTTGTGCGGTACACGCGGTTCATAAAGCGTCCATGCACGAGGAAAACAACGAGAAAACGTGCATTTCCACCCTATGAATGATTTCCTTGGATGAATTGAAGACGGGAGGGTCATCACCCTCTGCCTTCGGAATCTTCTTTGAAAATTGCGAACGAATGATAAACAACCCTGCAAAAATACGAAAACTATTAAGAAATCCTTCTTTTATAGGTTGACTGCATCGGAGGGCGTGCGAGGAGATTGGAGCCGTTGGATGGCATCATCCAACGGTCGGGATTAATCGGGGAGATCATATAATGGGCGGAAGAAAGATTAAATCTGAGCTGTCGATCTGCAGAGATCGACGGTCGAGATTGAATGGGGTGGTCAGAGGAGAGGATGAATCTGAGCCGTCGATCGCGCAGAGATCGTCGGTCAGGATTCGGCGATGGAAAGTCAAACGGGAGATCGGGCGATGGATTATGGGCCGTCGATCTGCAGATCAGATCGACGACGGAGATTGATTTTCTGTTATACGATGGCCCGGCTATCGTGTGCGCACCTTCGTTAACCATCGATCAACTTGGGCGAGCGATCACCGTTGGATCAGTGGGCCCAGATCGGACGGTCCACAACGATATTGCTGGGCATCCTGGTTCGATCATTAACGCGCGATGGACGATGGATGGGCGATAGTTTTCAAATAGTACAAGGGACACGTGTTGAACGGTGAATGGAATCGCTGTTCATTAGGTGAAAACATCTTTTGCCCGAAGGCGGTGCGATGAATACCGTGCGGTATTTGGAGTGGAGGACAGCTGGCGGGGACCACCGGGAGACGTACTCCACACCGTCCGATCTGTGGATTTATATCGACGGTGCGGAACAAACCAAAACTTGTATCGGCGGATAATTAAATAAAAAATAATAAAATGACAGATTTTGTGAATAACAAAGGTTTTTGATGTTTTTTGCGGAATATTTTTTTAATCCAGAATAAACGCTCGACTACTTAGCGCACGGTCACGGCTCCAGGGCGCATGGAAAAAAAAAGGTTAAGGACCTGGCCGAAGGGGGCTTAAGTCCCATACATAGAAAAATATGTATTTTTATTGATTTTTCAACTTTTTCAAAGGGTTCCAAGGGTTTCGATATAGTTAAAAAATGGGTTTTTAACTATGGGAAAGTGATTTTCATAAATGGAAGAAGAGGATTTATGAAAACAAGAAAGTTTTTATGGAGAAAAAGGGGAGCAAATGAAGGTTTGAGGGGGGAAAAACGAAGGTCTTGCGAGTATTTCGGGGGTTTTGAGAAGTAAATATCGGTCTGCAGAGATTTGGATAGAGGCAGGAGGCCTTCAAGAGTCTTCAAGAGCCAGCAGTTTTTAGTGAGAAAAATTGTTCCTTGAAGGCTCAAAATAGATTTAGCCACCTTTTGGTATAATCAAATTTTACAGGTGGCTAACAGTGGCTCCACTTGGGGATGGTGCCTTCTTGAAGGCATCAAGAACTTTCAGACCTGCATTCTCTGGGAGGCTGACCATGTGTCTGATCATTTAATGTTCTCTGGGAGGCTGATAATTTGCCTAATCCATTGGGCTACTCTTCCTATGTTGGGATGATTTTCTCTGAAAATGTATTAGCAGTCATAAAAGAAATGGATCTTCATCAATACAAATTTCTACCTACCCAATCCTACAAATCTAACATTTTTTCTTCAATAGAGTGCACTTGGATTGGAAAACTCTTTTCACAACATTTTATTCTTTTGAAAGAAGGAAATCTAATCTATTCCTACTCCTTATTTCTCCCTGAACTCAGATTTAACAGTTGAGCTCAGATGATTCTCTACCTACTCTACTATCTGTTGGGATTAAGCTTTCCAACATATTTTCATTCTCTAAATTTCTAAAACATAAATTTAAAAACAGCCAAGTCAAGATTAAGCTGTTTGACTTGCTGTGATCTATGGCATAAAGACAAGCTGCACATAGACATTTATTTTGCAGAAAAATAAATCAAAAATAGAAGGCTTAAGATCTGAAATTTGATAACACTTCCTTCCTCTTTTCTACAGCTCTGATTTGGTTCTTATTGAGTTGTCTTTCCTTTTTCTCTGGTTCATATTTTGAGCTAATTAGAACCAGATTTTTACCTCTCTTTGACTCATAAAATAAAACATATTTGAGTCATTTCTCTTTGCAACCTTAGGTTCAGATTTTGGACATGTTTGAACCTTTCATTTCTATCCTAAACTATCTACTGATAAGCCAAGATTAGTCAGTTTGGAATATCAAATTTACTATCCTATCAGTAGAAAATTTAAAGCTAATTAGTCAATTCTAAACAGATTGACTAACTAGAAGTGTGTTTTTCAGGAGTGGAATTTGAGCTTGCACACTTTCAGATTTGTCTCTTCTTTTTTTTTTGGTATGGGGCTATACCTTTCTTGTTTTCAAAATCTGCCCTCTTTTCTCTTTTTCTTTGTTTTTGTATTTTTTGATTTTTACAACTTTGAATGCAATGGTGGATGAAATATTCATAATGGAAAAAAAAGGCTTCAAAACATAACATGGATCAAGAGAAGTAATGCTTAAGCATCCTGCCATTGACAGGACCCCCAAACAATTCTGCTCCATTCAACTCCTGCAAGAAAAATGCATTGTTACCAGCAGCCAAATGAATAGAGTAAGGGCCAAGCCATAGGTTGTCAAATTTTCCATGCTTGCCCTTCTCTTCCCTTCTTGAGTCCCACTTTAAAACTTTGTTCCCAATTTTGAAATTGCTAGCCTTTGTTCTTCTGTCAAAAAGCTTCTTAATGCTGTCTTGTTTCTGCAATGCTTTGTTATACACTTCCTCTCTGGTTTGCTGAAGATGAATGGTCTGATTTATTCTTCTGATCATGTCATTATCTTCAGTCTGCAACTCTTGAATCAACTTTATCACTGGTACACCAAGGCTGTTTGGAAAAATTGCATCAGTACCATACACAAGCTGAAAGGGTGACATACCAATGGATTTATTCAAAGTCAATCTGTCAGCCCAAAGTGCATGAATTAGCTTTGTGTGCCAAGACTTCTTGTTGTCCTCCAACAGTTTCTTGATTATATTCACTAAAATTTTGTTTGAGGATTCTGCAAGTCCATTACCTTGAGGGTAATAGGCTGTGGAATGCCCCAATGTTATCTGATATTTGTGACAGAACTCAACCATCTTCTTTGATCCAAATGCTGCTGCATTATCAGTGATAATCTTGGTAGGACAGCCAAATCTGGAGAGAATATTAGTCTCCATAAATTTTATGATAACTGAATCATTGGCCTGCCTACAAGGAATGGCTTCTATCCACTTAGTGAAATAGTCTGTGGTAGTGAGAATCCATCTGTGCTGGGCAGAAGATGGGGGATGGATTTCTCCTATAAAGTCAAGTCCCCATTGTTGAAAAGGGGCTTCAACAATGATTGGATGCAGAGGGAGGGGTAGCAGTTTTCTTTTGCCTTCAAAAAGTTGACACTTATGACAGGCCATGATCATCTTGTGTACATCATGGAAAATAGTAGGCCAATAGAAACCAACCCTCAAAATTTTGTTGGCTGTTGTCTTCCAGTACAAATGACCTCCACACTCTCCTTCATGGAACTGGTACTTAACCTTCTCTGCATCAAACTCAGGCAAACATTTAAGCAATAGACCACTTGCATTCTTTCAATAAAGACATTTATCTATAATGCAATAGTTTATAGCTTTCAATTTGAGGAACCTTGCCTTTGTTTTTGTCAAACCAGGAGGTGTGTTCAAATTAAGCAGAACATAAAGAATATCATCATACCAAGAGGAATTCATAAAATGGTTTTCAACAATGGGTGTTGAGATTTCCTCTTGATCATCTAAAGCATTAATCATATGAATATCAAGAACTTCACAATTTGATTCAGCCATTATTCTAGCTAGACCTTGGCCTTTGATGAGCTTAGTGGGTTTTATCTCTAAATCATATTCAAGAATAATAGCAATCCACTTACCTCTCTTACCATCTGGGTCCTGTGTTAGAATGTCTTTAACGACTGAATTTGGGACAAAGGCAATAATATGTGAATGAAAGATGTATACTCTGAAGTCTTTCAATGCTTTAACCAAAGCATATGCTTGCTTCTCCATAATGTTGTACTTCAAAGGAGCATCCCTCAATGCCTTGCTAAAGAATGCTATAGGCTGCTCTTGTCCTTGTAGGTTTTTCTGTAAAAGGACAACAGCTATGGTATGTTCTGATGCAAATGAGAAAATATAAAAATCTTTTGAAAAATCAGGACTTATCAGAACCGGTGTTTTGGTTAACGCTTGTTTTACCAGTTCAAAGGATTGCTTTGCTTCCAAGGTCCATTTTACCCCTTGCTCCTTTTTCAGCATGTTTGTGATATTCCTAAGGAGCTCAGCTAAATTAGGGATGAACCTTCTCAAAAAGTTGATCTTCCCAATGAAAGATTGCAACTCCTTGATGTTTCGAGGATGAGAGATTTGCAATATGGCCTCAATCCTCTTTGGATCTATCTTTATACCCTCTTCTGAAATAATGTGTCCAAGAATTTTACCTTCTTGGAGCCCAAATAGTGTCTTCTTAGGGTTTAAAGATATTCCAAACCTTCTGCATTTCTCGAAAAATTTTCTCAAATGTTCTAAGTGTTCTTCATCTGTTTTTTAAAACACAGTGACATCATCAAGATAGATAATGATGAAGAAGCCCAATTCTTCCGAGAATTCTATGTCCATGGCTCTTTGGAAAGTTTCTCCAGCATTCATTAGACCAAAGGGCATTTTCACATACATGAAAGTGCCCCATGGTGTAGTAAAGGCTGTCTTTAGTTGATCAGCAGGGTAAACCAAGATCTGATTGTACCCTGAATAGCCATCCAGCAAAGAAATTCTTCTAGACCCTACCACCCTTTGTAAAATATGATCCATCTTGGGTAGAGGGTAGTTGTCTTTTAATGAAGCTTTGTTTAAATCTCTAAAGTCTATACAAAGCCTGATTTCTCCAGTTTTCTTCCTAACAGACACCAGATTAGATACCCATTTAGAATATCTAATAGGGACAATAATACAAGCTTCATACATCTTTTTAATCTCCTTCTCAACCAAAGGCAACTGAACAGGGTTTATTCTGCGCAGTTTCTGTTTGAATGGTTTTTGGTTTTCTTTAAGGGGAATTTTGTGCTGTATTATTTCAGTGTCATAGGATTTAAGATCTTCGTAACTCCATGCAAAAACATCAGAAAACTCTTTAAACAGCTCTATGTATTTGAGTTTAATGTGAGCTGGTAAAGTCTTAGACAGTTTAATCATTTTTGGTTTTTCCTCACCGCCTATATTTCATTCCACCACTTCAGTCTCTACAGGTTCTAGTTTCGGCTTTTGGGCCACATCATAAAAATCAAACAACTGTTCTAAAGGTGCCAGACCTCTAGGAAAACTTTCATCTTTAGCATGGAGGGTTTCCAACTCCTGTGTTTCATTTGTAAGTTTTCTAGACAATAGGTTAATATTGACAGGCTCAGGAGACAGTTCTTCTTCACCAAGAAAGTTTTCTTCACTGCAGTCTGTTTCATAGTCTGAGTCCGAACTGTTTAGTTCGAATTCATTTTTGAATTGCATGAAGTCTTCTATTTGTTTGTCATTTTCAAACACCTGCCAATACTTCTTATTATCAGGCACTGCTAGTCTAAACTTTATCTCAGTTGTGCAATTTTTGGTTTCAAACGGCGCTAAGCATGTCCTAGCTGCAAAGGCTAAATTGTGAGCTGCAATGTTTCTTTTCCTTGGGACAAAAATTACTTTGGACTCCTCGAATGTTTTCAGAAGATCCACGACATCATTCCGATAGGCTCTAAGTCTGGGATGATTTGCGTTATACTCCCCATTGACTTGCCTAATGATTAACTCAAAATCCCCATGCACATTGATTCTTCTGGCTCCTAACTTTTTCAAAAGATGTAAGCCTAAGAGCAGGAAGTTTAATTTGCATGAAATGCATTCTGTGTGGTTGTTTTCAGTGTTATTAATCCAGACACCTGCACCAACGTTAGTTATAGTGCATGACCCATCAAAATACATACTCCAGAGAGGACTTTTCTTGGTTTTATCCTGGTTACTGTCCTCTTCAATTAATGTGCTTTCTAATCGTTGTGGGATATCATCACTTGGTTGAAAATGTTTTGATTCCCTCTGATTTTCAGTTATTTGAGGGATACCTTCTTGACTCTCAATGTTTAGAATCAAGGGACACCTGACTTGTAGTTCAAGACCCACATTTGGTTTGCTGTTGATTAAAGGTTCAGCAAACTGTTCTGACAGTTCTGTGGTATTTACCTCCTCCTCTCTATCGGCCATTAATTTCGCTAAAGTGACTTTTTCATCGAGTGTTTCATCATTAAACATAATAAAAGAATCAAGGCCTATATTGACAGAGTAAATAGGAGAGTTTTGCGGTCTGTCCTGGCTTGTAACAGTGTATTGCATATGAGACTCCCGGTAAAGTCTTCTAGTTTGATTGAAAACAGGGATAGTCGCATAAGTCATGTCCATTTGCATAGTCCCTTGCAACTTAGCCCCCCAAGATCTTGATAATAACATTCCATACTTTGGGTGCACATCAGCCACAACAATATCCATGACTAAGCATTTGGTTGGAATCTGGGCTAAGTTAACACAAAGGTCTTTGATCAATCCTAAACATTTTACTCTGCTTGAATCAAAAGAGTAAAGGTCTTTATAAGGTCTGGTGATTTCTAGACCCAGGCTCTCCATTACAGCTTTAGGCATTAGATTATGAGAAGCCCCTGAGTCATGCATAGCGTTGTGCAAAATCTTGTCATGAACGTTAAAACTCACATAAAAGGGAGGAACAGGTCCCTCTTGATATTTTCCTTCAATCTTTGGACCAAAAATAAGCTCTGGTTGGTCATCGTTGAGATTGACTGTGTCATTGTTGTCTTATAAATTTAAATCCTTCAAAATTTGGGTCCTATATACATGTTGGGCAACTAACTCAGTGAGGGGAACATAAATTTTGATCTTTGAGATTTCCTGCTCCAGGCTGAAAGGAATTTGGTTCTTTGAAAAACTTGTTTCAGCCTTATTAACTGCCATTTTATTAGCAATGTCAGGTTGCTGTTTTGTTTTATTTACATTTGATAAAATTGTTTTCACAGGAGTACTAGCTGTAGTGTTAGTACTACTAATGTCTACACTCTATTTTTCATTGTCTTGAGTGCTTTTTCCTTTACCTTTATCAGAATTTTTAGCTACTGTTTTATCCTTTTGTTTGACCACTTTAGGCTTGGTTGCAGTGCTGTTTTGTGAGGATTTGTCAGAGGTTTTGTTGTTGGGGGTTTGTTGACTAGATTTACTTCTAAGGTCATATTCACTTCGAGGTTCAGTGAAGGCATTTTCCATGTCTTGACAACAATTTTCATTATCATCTCTTTTGTCATCATAAGGTGTATAAAGACCTTGTTTTCGATCATAATGAACCTCAAAGTCATAATCATCTACCCCAAATAGGTTAATATCATCTTCCTTTATTATTTGATCTGTTTCCTCAACCTCACTTACATAGTTTTGATGAAAGGGAGGAGTGATCTGTTGATCATCTTCCCTAGGTTTGTTTGGAGGTTGGTTCCTTCTAACATTCTGATTCTGGTTCTGGTTTCTATTTTGAGGAGCAGTTTGGTTTTGGCTTGCTTGTGCTCTCTTAATTATGCTCATCTCTTTCATCATTTCTTCCATCATTCTTTCCATCTTTGAATTTGAAGTGGAAGGTGTGGATTCCTCTCTAAAAGATACTCTCTTCTCAGCTTTCATCCTTGCTCTTTTCTCCATCATGTTGACTTCTACAGAAAGAGCACCTCTTTGCATATCTTCAAGAGTTGCAAAATCTCTCTCTCTTAGCGAATAGGTCATGTCAGAGTCAAACCCTTCAGGAAAATTGTTTAAAGATGAGCCCTGTGGAGGTTTTAACTCTGGGGAAAGGGCATTATACACACTATTAAACCTAGTGCAATAAGCTTGCACACATTCCCCAGGGTTTCTATGGAGATTTTTGTATTCAGAAAGGACTTGAAGAGGATTCTTTTTAACTTCCCATTTGTTTAAGAATGTTTGATGGAAGCCTTGGAGATCATTGATACTATGGGGGGCTAAGCCTTTAAACCATTTTCTTACTTCTCCCCCCAGGATTTGAGAAAATAATCTAAGTTTGACAGAATCATCATCAATTTCATTTCTGTCAAAATAGTCATCCATCTTATCCACATGTTGTGATGCAGTTGTAGTATTGTTAGCATCATATAATGGAATTTTGGATTGATAGTCCTGTGGAAGGTTGACTAATGGTGCAGGAAGGACTAAGGGAGCATACCATGCAACCATGGTAGGAGGTGGAGGTGGATTCACAGGTGGGTTGACAAAAGGGAAGGTGGGCTGAAGTGGAGTGGTTTGAATAGTGGATGAAAGATGAGAAGATGTGGATGGAACATCAGTAGACTGCTGAGCTGACCTTAGATGAGAGACACCTAAATTTAACAGGAAGTGTAGATCAGGTGGTGTTGTTTCTCTACTACCAAGATGTTCACTAGTTTCAGGAGAAGAAAGTGAAGACTCAGAACCTATCTGGGTTATATCATCAAATGACCTAGTTCTAAATGGATTAACTAAGTCAGCTTGTGATTGTTGTAGAGCTGAAAGATGTTCAGGCACTGATTTAACTCTTAAGGGTGGTCTGAAAACAGTTGATAATTTAATCTTAGGAGACTTCCTAAGGATACTTTCTGGGTTATCAACTAACTCAGGTGGGTCAGGGTCAGGATGGGCTCTAGTGTGAATCTTTCTAGAAGCCACTATGCTGTGTTTTTAGACCCAAACAAACAGGAAAGGTTCAACCAGGTATGACAGTCTTTGGATGGTTAACTAATCTGTTTGCCTAAATTTCAATCCCATAGTCCTCTAACTGAGTTTGAATGATATTGTGATGATCAGGGTTCTTTCCAGTGGAGTCTTAAGGTCTGTTCAGGATTGTGGAGTCGCCAAGTGGAAGTTTTTAGCTCTTTTCAGAGGTAAAAGGTTTTATGGTCCACCACCATGCTTGTGAAATATCCCTTTTCAAGGATATCCCGAAACACAAAAAAAATTTCTAACCAGAGATTGACTGGGAGGGCATTTACCAGATATTTCACCTCTAAAAGAGGATGAGATCTGGAAGCTACCTGGCCCTTTCCAGACTCTGTCTGAGAGTATGGGGTAAAACACAACAAAAGATAAGTGTCAATGTAGGAGTAAGTGTTTTACTGCCAATCTGAAATATTTTTGGTTTTTTCTGAGTTATTTTTGTTTTGAGTTGTGTGGTTTTTAAGAAAATCCTAACTCTGTTTCAAAAATTAGCTATGGTTATGAGACAAAGATAGTCTACTCTTATGGCTAAACCAGCTGATTTTTCAAGGTTTGATAAAGTCTTAAGATAATCCTAGGATTTACCTAGATTGTTACTGATTCAAACAAGTTTCATCATGATTACCATTTCCTGGTAGTGCTTGAAAATGCTGCTTTTACTCACAAATTTTTATGAATCAAGGGGTGCTCTGAGGTCTTAACAGGTATAAAAAACACTCAGTTCCCCAGTGGAGTCGCCAGAAATGTTAGGAATCTGTAATTTATTAGCAAGATTGGCAGAGTCCAATTACAGAAACAACATCGTTTCAACCAACTTTGGGATTCTAGGATATAGCCCTCCTGGATCCAGAGAGGGATCTCTCCAATATGTACAAAGATGGATTTGTCTTTGAAGTTTGGGGTTATGATATTAGGCTAGTTATGAAGGCCAAGGGTTTGTTTGTTTTTTGGATGGTTGAGCATGATTACTGTTCAAGGTGGAAAGTTCTGAGTGCAAAAAGTTCCAAAGGTGAGAAGTTGCAGACAATCAGAGTAAGCTTCGGTCAAAAAGGTAGAAAATTGCAAGTTTTAGTCCATTGGGCTATGGAGTCATAATAGGGTTTAATTGGAATAGCAAGAGGCAAGAGTGGTCCATGGGGAAAGTCATCTATGTCTAAGGATCTCTTTGAAGATTTGATTTATGGAATGGAATGATACAATAAGAAGGAGAAATAAATAGATGCAGAAACAAGAGCAGCCCAGGATCTGATAAGTACTTTTAAACTAGTCAGCCTTTGACATGGAGTCAAGAAAAACATAAAAGTAAACTAGGATCTGGTAAGTACTTTAAAACTAGCCAGCCTTTGATACACTTTCAATAGAAAACGTCTCAAAACAAAGGGAAACTTGAAGGCAACTTTTGGATTAGAAACTAGCGGGCCGGGCTCGCCACAAATCCTCTCCTAGCTCTTCTTTACTTGGTTACTTTCAAGAAAAATACAAAGATAACAACAGAATGGCCTAAGATCTGGTAAGTACTTTGAAACTAGCCAGCTTTTGACACATTCAAAGGGAAACAATCAGATAGTCTGTGGGATCATACTGGGACCAGGGCTCACCATATCTTCCTCAGTTCATCTTCACTAAACATATACTGAAAATAACATCTAAGAATAACATTCAGCTAAGACAATAAGACGAGGGAACGCTAGCATTCCTATGCTTAAACTAAATTAAATCATTCTTAAATAACACAATTTAGAAGAAAACATTCAGATAAAGATTTTGAGTTAGAGAAGGTTACTGATGTACAGTAGGTCCTAACTCTATGCATGATGTTATTTATAAGAGAATATGAAACACAGATGAAAACAGAAACAAAATAACAAGTTACAATTAGAGAAACATCACCGTCAACATAGACCAGGATCCCATAAATCAGCTTGTATTGATGCTTCAAACCAGTTACAGCTTTAAGTCCAATGCTTTAGGTTAGCAACCATCTACACATCTTAGCCTAACCTATCTATCACCAGCAGAGCTCCAAGAGCCAGTGAATACTATGTACAATCAGAAGTTTTTTCTCAAATGTATATCAAAGTTCTACAACCAACCCCTCACTCATCTTCTGTTGTAGTATATATAGAAGAATGAGGAGGTGAGATCTGATAAAAGATCTCAATTAAAATTAATACAGAGTTAATGTCTTCTTGGCCCTTGGGGGGTTTAATGAAGAAACTGTACAGGTGTTTCACTGTATTAATTGATTTATACTTATGAAGTAAGCTCGGTGGGAGCTTAGTTGACCTTTGAGGCTCTGTGTGACGCTAGGGTTACCCTGCAGATGTCTTTTGCATTATTTTTCACTGCAGAAGTAACTTCTTGGTTGCGCTGAGGCAAAATCTGATCTTCTTCAATAACTTCGGCCCCTGATTGAGTACTTTGAGGAACAGGTGGCGCTATGGTAGCTAAGAGGAATTGATTTGCTTCAGATTGTGGCGGCGGAAACATTCCTGCTTGCTAAAACATCTTAGGTTTTTTGTAAACTGTATTTTATTTGGGGATTAGGCTTTTGATAACAGTCTTAGCCGTAATCTCGGTGAAAACTGTCTCTAATCCTCTGTTCTGATACATTTAGGTCTTCGGTGCTGATACTCTTTGTTTGTGCTCGATTTTACGTTGTGTTATTCTTTGTGTGCGAGTACACGCGGGTTCATAAGGCATCCATGCCTGAGATAACACTGAGAAAACGTGCATTTCCAACCTGTGAATGATTTCCTAGGATGAATCGAAGACGTGAGGGTCGTCACCCTCTGCCTCTGAATCTTCTTTGAAAATTGCGAACGAATGATAAAAAGCCCTGCAAAAATACGAAAATTATTAAGAAATCCTGCTTTTATAGGTTGACTGCATCGGAAGGCGTGCGGAGGAGATTGGAGCCATTGGATGGCATCATCCAACGGT